>OZ023159.1:2773878-2838878 GCA_963678695.2 Diplodus puntazzo
GAGCTCTTGTTTAGTGGCCTGGCTGATGTGGCATCGATAGGAATCCCAGACGAGGAGACGAGGGCCAAAGTTGAATTTCCCCACAACTTTCTGCAGCCAATCTGCAGTCACGTCGTCGTTCATCCAGCCGTTTTTAGAGGAGGCTATCACCACTCCACCGATGCTTTGCATCGCCTTGACTTCCCTGACACCTCCTTTGAAAACCACAAAAGGTTTCAGTTTGGTCCCGCCGGCTTTTGCCGCCAGAACCACTGTCAAGTGGCTCTTCTCGTGGCCTGTAGTTTTCAAAGGGACACTGCGGGCCCCGCGTGTCTCTACAGTAGTGGACCCGACCATGTCGAACCACACCGCCGTTTCATCCATTGCTATGATGTCTCTGTCCGGTATCTTCTTTGTTTCAATCATCCGAGAGGAAAATGTCACAAACTTTACCAGCTTCTCTATGAATTCCCTGGCATCCTTCTGGGCAATAGTTGCACGTCTTCTGGAGGTGAAGTTGTTGCGGAGGAGGAAACAGTTCAGCAAACCCACGGCAAACTCCTCACCTCTGCTATCACTTACGGTGGCATACATTTCTTTCGCCTTCGCCCTGATCATTTTACGGGACACTCTCTCCTGGCGTGCCCGTTTGCTGATTACCCAGTCCCGCATATTTAACTCAAGCTCCTCGCTCACCTTCTTCCTGCCTCCACCAGGCAGCCTGGGCCTTTTGCTGTCCTCCTCGGACAGACGCTGAAGCTCCGTTTTATTTTTCCGCCAGTCTCTCACTCTCTTGGGGTTGACGGAGAAACATCTTGCTGCTGCTTCTCCCGAGTTTTCTTCAGCATATTTTATGACTGAAAGTTTGAATTTCAAGTCGTATTTCTGTTTTCTTTTCTGCGCTGGAGCCATGGCGAATATCAATGTCATGGTTACGCTTTCTTCCTTGATGTTTTTTAAAATAACCCGCATTTATTTGGAACCGGCAGTTATTTAGCAAAATATACACCTGCACCCAGTGTTTAAAGGGGACCCTGCGGTTAATTGAAACCCGGCTATTATATGGTAATATAGGGTAGTAATGTTAACAAGTATCTTATGAGGACTTAGAAGGGTCATTTTACAAATTGAATAGCTTATAACAAGGACCATAAAGTCTTACTGAATCAGTTATGTTAGCTGAGCATGATTCAGTTTATTGTTGCTTGCCCATTAGATGAAATACAGCACAAGTCCACCACAAAGTCATTGTTTTTGCTGATATTGAGCTTCTTGTGATTGTCGTTGCACTGTGTGATGAAGCAGTTCACTAAGTTCTATCAGATTAGTGTTCACAGGGACCATACCTGTCAATACACTGATAACTTCCATTTTGCTAAAAAGTACACTTAATACTTTGAACTACATTTCTTGAAAGTCTTCACTACATTTACGAGTCTACACAGACACGGATGTACGTAAACTGCAACTTGACTGGTTGGCATAGGCGTCCATGAGGCAGTAGTTTCACTTACAGAAAAAATCGAGAAATTGGCTTTCACTGTGGTTCCCTACAGTATAACATACACATATACATGTTTGCCTTTTTTAAACTTCAGTAGACAGTCAGAGGTCTTTGAAAGCACAGAGCCGCACACTCTCCTGACTGTAGAGTGCCAGCAGTGATGGGTCTCTGAGCATGCTCAGCTCATGCTGTCTGTCAGCTGACTGGGAGAAGTCGTCTGGGCCCTCTCCACAGCCTCCCACCTGGGGATGACTGGGGTAACCCGGGTGGACCATGAGCTCTCCTGTAATCACAGGCTGATTACAGCTTGATGCACTGCTGGAGGTAGTGCCTGATGGCCATGAAGCCAAGGCATGACTGAGGGCTCTCTGCAGGTTGGGGACGGACATGTTCTGGCCCATGGTGGTAAGTCCCAGGTACACATCAGGCCACCTATGGAAATGGTTTAGATCTTGATTAGTGTTTGTCAAACATTCATTTTAGTAGCTGATTGACAAGCAATAACACAGTAGATGAACATTTAATAAAACACATACCGAAACACTAAAGCACTATCACACTAAATTGCAGTCAGAATCCTGTTTACTTAAATTTGAATTTTCAATTTTTACAGGGACAGCAAACACACTTCCTAAACACATAAAAGATCATACATGTGAATATTACACATTATAAAACAAAACAATACATAGAAGTCCACCACTATAAAAAAGGAGAATCAGTATGTTAGACTATATAGGTAAGACAGTCATTGGTGATGACATTTTTGATGCTATGGCATCAAAATATGGTGGCACATGAACAAAAGAAAATGGACAAAATGTTACTCAGGCTGGCAAAGAAAGTCTAATCAGAGACTGTTGTGCCCAGAGACCTGTCTCAGACCATCGCCTCCTTGTTGCTGATGTTTATATACACCCTGAGGCAGATTAAAAACTATGTGTTTATGTATTGAATATTAATAACTGTATATATATGTTGTGTAATTTGTAGAATTTTAAGGTGTTTACAAACTTTCAATTTGTTACACAACCATGTGTTGTATAGTGATATATACATTACTTGTAACTTGTACCTTTTTTATTTTATTTTAGCCAAAACCTGAGCCTGTTTTTAAACCGAGTCTCTGATGGCTGTAGCTATGGAGATCCAATTCTGCACCATTGTAATTTCAAAAGCAGATTGACCAAATGCTGTCCTTCTGAGCTGTAATACTCTGTCAATCCTATTAGATGCTCTGGTTCTACTTACTCTGCTTCATCTTATTTAAGTAGGATTCCATCCAGGTCAAGGCACTGATGGATATATTATAGATTTTTTTTAAAGTTAAAAATTATAGTTCAAAGAGTATTAGCAGATCAACATTAGTTTGACACTAAAGGTTGTTTTCAGTCCTGGTCCAGTAGTCAACTTACACACCAACCCAAACACATGAATAAATGTTGGCTAATGTCTCAGCAAACCATGGATATGTTGAAACTTGACAAACACTTGGTTAGGGGTAGGAAACCATGTAGTATTGACTTGAAAGACCTATTTTTGGTTGAAACAAACATGGTTGGAGGGACTCCAATGACTTGTTGAAAACACCTGGTTTTGTCGCCACAAGCACGACAATGATGTCCCAACCCCCCTGAAGTCTGTGTAAAGCAGAAACAAATTTGTTTTATGAGTTTGTCATAGCACAGAAACATGTGTCATTGACCACTGAGCCAAATTTGAAAGATTTAAAAAATTGCCAAGTATATAAAATTAGGCCTCAAAATCATGGAAAAACAAGCACTTCTCTCTGCTGTGAAACGCTAGGGGCGTGTCAGATGGAGGCGCTGGAATCAACGCCCACGCGTGGGAGGGGAGCCGCCTCCGTGTACTGT
Source organism: Diplodus puntazzo (assembly GCA_963678695.2). Lineage (NCBI taxonomy): Eukaryota > Metazoa > Chordata > Actinopteri > Spariformes > Sparidae > Diplodus > Diplodus puntazzo. Next base: position 2,777,236 of record OZ023159.1, read on the forward strand.
ATGAGGACGTAACCTACAGTAACAATGTAAGCTAGCAGCGTCATCAGACGGACCCAGCCCGACCTGTTTGAGCATTCAGAGCCAGAAACTGACTCTGAGTCACTGATAGTGCTCAGCCATTGTTCCTCACAGTCCATGTTTTACATTATACACAAACGTAACACCCCAGTCTACATACAATTCCTTGTCATAGCTATATTAGTGCACATAAAATATTACCTGTGTATTATCATTGTGCTGTCAGATGTACTCCGCTCAGGGAATGAGGCCAAATCATGTCATGATTAAATGCAATAACATTTGCTAACATTACATGGGCATGACAGGATGCACGATCACTTTCAGGATTTGCACCTTCAGCAAAATGCATTTAATTGCCAAAATGTACAATATTTATAACATACATAAGCACACACTTACACTTAGAGTTTAGATCTGGCCCAAAAAAATCAAGCCCGACCCAACCTGAGCCGAGCCCATGCAGGTTTTGTCCGAGCCGGCCCGGCCCACATTAACTGTAATTATGAGCCCAAGCCCGATTTAAACCCGACAATTTTTTTAGTACATGGGCTGTTATAACGGACGTTCTCAAGCTCCATGTTGCACTTACACTAGACAATCAGTGATGCCGGTAACGCGTTACTCTAATCTGACCACTTTTTTCAGCGAGGAGTAATCTAACGCGGTAATATTTCCAAACCACTAAACAGATTAAAAGCTGTTCCACACCGGTGCGATACGAAAATGCGGCACGGATTTGCGGAATATCCGTGCAGCAATGTTCCGCATGTAAAGCATGCACACTGAGTCCGGTGCGAAATGTTCGCATTCTTGTGTTCTAATTTCGCACCAAACGAAAAAAAAGTCGTGGTTCATTATCTGACAGGAGTGTTCAAGCTCTTCAGCACCCACAGAGCCGGCTAATAACTCAAAATAATGACTGTATTTCCAACTAGAAAACACGTATCTCTCTCCTCCCTCCATTGTTGTTTACGTTTGTGTCGCTGTGTGGTTTTACACGTGAGTTTTCCTCGTGCTGAAAACCTGACTTGTCGCACACGTGACATCACTCCCCGAGACGCATTAAGAAAGCAAAAATGTATATTTTTACTGAGGAAAATGACAAAAATAATAGTAACGCACAGCGCAACTTTAATCTGATTACTGGTTTGGAAATATTAACACGTTAGATTACTCGTTACTGCAAAAAGTGGTCAGATTAGAGTAACGCGTTACCGGCATCACTGATTGTGTAGCCTAAGTGCAACATGGAGCTTGAAGATGTAAAGAAAAAAATAAAAACAGAAGAATTAACTTTGAGCAAGTTTGGAGGAAAGTCGGAGGTATGGAATCATTTTAAACAAGTCGTGGGCAGTGACAATATGTGTCGGTTTTGTTGAGTGCATTAAGTGCAGCACTTGTTGCATTATTTATTAAGATAATTCTAAAGAGATTCCTGTAGTTCAAACCACTCGAAATTGTAGTTGAGAACGTCATTTATAACAGCCCACGTATTAAAAAAAAGTCGGGTTTAAAGGTCCCATATTATACTGTTTTTCATCAATTTTTTTGGCTGCAACAGGACGTTTCAGAATGGTTAGTGTGTCTGAATAATTTTAGTTTGTTCATATGTGTTGTTACATTTACTACCATGTAGCTACTGGCTAACAGTTAGCGAAAGCTGTGTTTGTCTCCAACACAGTCTACAAACTCTTGGACGCTGTTCGCATCGTCTCTGTCTCCAGTCTGCACATGTTTCCAGACTTTTTACTGTGACAACCAAGCTCCATCGTAATATTATTAACATCAAACTCGCTTCAAACGCCATTGCATAGCGGACCGAAGCGGAGCTAACTAGTTAGCCGATTTCCAGCTGACTTCACCATACTTGTAGGCAACTGTAAATACTATCAAACCGCGGCGACAATTTTCGGTGGCTCGGGTGCAGTTGCTGGGTCCAGTATGGATGGTACTGATCCTTTAACGAGGGTCAGTGTCGAGGAAAAGTCAGCTTTGTACTGACCCTCGTTACTGAAGCAGTCCGATGTGAAGTGGTTAGCACACATATACAAGCTAATACGAACCGCAGCCAGCACGTTGTCGTTAAAAATGAAACGCAACCACTGTGTCTTCTGTTCTCCTGTAGCTGGGACAGAATATAGGCACTTATGTTGATTTTTACAACCAACAACAGAGCAATTTGCGTGTCCAACTTAGAGCGACGACATTGCGATACACTGTTGTCTCACCGCTGGACACACCGAACTTCACCTCGGGGATGAACGCCCCCCCTCTCGCATATCTCCTATCACCGTGCAGAGGAGGTTGGCCTATGATAATGACTCCTTTCGTTACGTAACGAAAGGAGCAGATTCTGAGCAGCCTGTGGGAGCGCTGTTTTACCAGTGGGTGGGCTGCAGAGACCATGCAGGAATCGCTTGTTTTCCTCATTCTGGGAGTTGGCAGGCTCAGGGAGGACCAGCTTATATATGTAGAGACCAGAGAAAACGTGTTTTTCATAATATGGGACCTTTAAATCGGGCTCAGGCTCATAATTACAGTTAATGTGCCGGGCCGGGCTCAGACACAACGGACTCGGGTCGGGTCGGGCTTGATTTTTTGGGCCCGATCTAAGCTCTAGCTGGGACAGAATGATTAAACTTTCACTCATTTTATCAGTTAAATCGTTTGCTTTGTATGATGTCACTTCCCGTCTACAAAGCAAACGATTTCATTGGTCAAGCATGTAGTTTCGCAGAAGGAATTCCACAGACGACAAAGTGGTTTCGAAATTTTTTTTTGCCGCACGAAAGTTCCGCCCTGGTGTGCAACCACCCATTATAACCCAGGAAATAATTTTTTATACATTTCCGTGCGAATAATCAGCACGGTAATTCGCGCTCGGTGTGAAACGGCTTTAAAGCTACTTATTCAAATCACTGTGCATTACTATTATTTTTGTCATTTTCCTTAGTAAAAATATATATTTTTGCTTTCTTCTTGCGTCTTGGGGAGTGACGTCACGCGCGCGAGAGAAGTCACGTTTTCTGCACGAGGACAGTCACTCACATGTAAAACCACGCAGCGGCACAACCAACATGGAGGGAGGAGAGAGATGCGCCTTTTGTAGCTGGAAATACAGTCATTATTTTGAGTTATTACAAAAAAACACGCACACACACAAATGCTTGATCAAGGGCCGGCCCGACCCCGCCTGAGGATATTGACGGGAAAAAACATTGGTCCTTGGCGGCCATGTTTTTTGACCAATCTGGCTCATTTATAGTAGAAATGTGTCTTTTGATCCCCCGAAGCTGTATACCAAATTTGGTGTTGATAGAGTCAAAGTTTAAAAAGTTCTATTCATTTTACTGTTTTCCACATCATGCAAATTAGCAAAAAATCTAAGTAGGCAGAGCTTCATGGTCCAAGAGGCTTTTTTGTAGAGCACATCGAGCTGGACTCGTGTGTCAAATTTCAAGTCAATCAGACTTAAGCCTGGTTTATGCTTTTGGGTCGCGGCGACGGCGTAGCTACGTCGTCGACCCTACGCCGTCATTGAGCATTCCAAGTTTTGCGTCGAGGGAACGTGTTGTTCTGACATGGTGTCGGTGGACGTCATCAACGTCAGTAACAGGCGGCGGTGCGAACGGAGCTAACAGCTGTCTGTCGGTCTGACCGAGAAGTTTCTCCCTTTACTTCGCTGTTAGTTGAATTAAATGACATTCACGCTGTCTTTAACTGTCCGTGCGAACCAGTCCCCAGCCTTGTGTGTCTGTTTGTGTGTCTCTGACTCTTGCGTGTTGACGTTGTGTGTCGCTAATCTGGCTAACAGTGAAGCTGCTGTTTGACAGATTAAGTTTGAATGGACAGAACTTGAGCACACGACAGGTTTTCATGTGGTTGCCGCTCGTACCACAAAAACTTTAAAATTGGTGGTGTTGTTATACTGTTGACCGGAAAAGCAACTGCTGGAAATGACGTTCTGAGCGAACCAATCACAGTCCTTGACGTTTGCGTCTCGACGCGTCGACGTGACACGTAGTCAGGATTTTTTGGAGGCGCACGTCAGGCTACGGAGTAGGGTCCGCGTAGGGGTCTGTGTCGACGACGTAGCTACGCCGTCGCCGCAACACAGAAGCATAAATCAGGCTTTATGGTGTGAGGGGCGTGGCCTTCCCAAAAACGTATTTTAAATCCTTAATTACAGCGCCACCATCTGGCTGACGGGGCTCATATTTTAATAAAAGTTGATGCACATCATCTCCAATCATTGGGCCAAGTTTCAAGTTTCTGGCCCATTCCAGCTCACGGGAATTTGAGCTCAAGAGGCAGACAACAAACAATAATAAATATAGCCGCAAGTGGCAATCCGCAGTTTCTAACCCCTTTCGCCCCGAATCGGCCACCCTGACCCTAATCCCCCACAGCTGATAGCATCGGCCGCCATGTTCCTCAAAGATGTGTGCAACACATACCCATGATAAGCCCCAGATTTCTCCAATTTGGGTTTTCAGCTACATACTAATGGCATTTATTGTGCCCCCTATAGGCTGAGCTCAACATGCTTTGGTAGACAGGTTACCAGTCCTGTTGTGAACCTACCCACCACGTTTTGTGATGATAGACCAAAGGGTGTGGGAATTATGCCCAATAATTCCTAAGCCCCGCCCATTGCGACAATACATTTACTCATGGTGGCCATGTTTTTTGACCAATCTGGCTCATTTATAGTGGAAATATGTCTTTTCATCCCCTGAAGCCGTATACCAAATTTGGTGTTGATAGAGTCAATCTTTCAAAAGTTCTATTCATTTTACTGTTTTTCACATTATGGTAATTAGCAAAAAATCTAAGCAGGCGGAGCTTCATGGTCCGATTGGCTTTTTTGTAGAGCGCATGGAGCTGGACTTGTGTGTCAAATTTCAAGTCAATCAGACTTACGGTGTGAGGGGCGTGGCCTTCCCAAAAACGCATTTTAAATCCTTAATTATAGCGCCACCATCTGGCTGACGGGGCTCATATTTTAATAAAAGTTGATGCACATCATTTCCAATCATTGGGCCAAGTTTCAAGTTTCTGGCCCATTCCAGCTCACGGGAATTTGAGCTCAAGCGGCAGACAACAAATAACAAATATAGCCGCAAGCGGCAATCCGCCGGTTCTAACCCATTTCGCCCCAAACCGGCCGCCCTGACCCTCATCCTCCGCAGTCGATGACATCGGCCGCCGTGTTCCTCAAAGATCTGTGCTGCACATAGCCATGATAAGCACCAGATTTCTCCAAATTGGGTTTTCAGCTACATGCTAATGGCGTTTATAGCGCCCCCTATAGGTTGAGCTCAACATGTTCTGTTAGGCAGATTCCCAGTCCTGTTTCGAACCTACGCACCAAGTTTTGTGATGATAGGACAAGGGGTGTGGGAGTTATGGCCAATAATTTCCAAGCCCCGCCAATTACAAAAATACATGGGTCCGTGGCGGCCATGTTTTTTGACCAAGCTGGCTGATTTATAGTAGAAATCTGTCTTTTCATCCCCCAAAGCCGTATACCAAATTTGGTGTTGATAGAGTCAGTCTTTCAAAAGTTCTATTCATTTGACTGTTTTTAACGTTATGCAAGTTAGCAAAAAATCTGAAATAGCAGCTTTCGTGATGCAAGAGGCTTTTTTGTAGAGTACTATCAGGAGGACATCTATGAAAAATTTCAAGTCAATAGCACTTATGGCTTGGCGGGGAGAGCCTTTCGAAGTTCACACCCTATGTTATAGCGCCCCCATCTGACGGATTGGGGTCAAATTTTTGGAGCAGCATGTGGACGTCATTTATACTCAACGTACCAAGTTTCGTGTCTCTGGGTCCTTCCAGCTCGCCATAAATTAATAAAACACAAACAATGATGGGTAATGACGAATAGGCCACGACCACTTTCACCTATCAACATGGCAGTCAAGATATTAGTTAATACTCGCCCCAAGAGCATGCATACCAAATTTGGTGAAATTCCATCAGATGGTCTTTGAGATATGCATGTGTAGCATTTATAGCGCCCCCTATAGGTTTAGCTCACCATGCTTTGGTAGGCACATTCCCAGTACAGTTGTGAACCTTCCCACCAAGTTTTGTGATGATAGACCAAAGGGTGTGGGAATTATGGCCAATAATTCCTAAGCCCCGCCCACTGCGACAATACATTTGCTCATGGTGGCCATGTCTTTTGACCAATCTGGTTAATTTATAGGACAAAATATGTTGTTTCATTCCCTGAAGCCGTATACCAAATTTAGTGTTGATGGAGTCAATCTTTCAAAAGTTCTATTCTTTTTACTGTTTTTCACATTATGCAAATTAGCAAAAAATCTGTAATAGTGGCTTTCGTGGTGCAAGAGGCTTTTTTGTAGAGTCCTATCAGGAGGACATCTATGAAAAATTTCAAGTCAATAGCCCTTATGGTTTGGCAGGGAGAGCCTTTTGAAGTTCACACCCTATGTTATAGCGCCACCATCTGGCTGACGGGGCTCATATTTTAATAAAAGTTGATGCACATCATTTCCAATCATCAAGTTTCTGGCTCATTCCAGCTCACGGGAATTTGAGCTCAAGCGGCAGACAGCAAATAATAATAAACCAGCACAATCTTAGAAGGGTTCTACCCCTTCGGGGTTAGAACCCTAATAATAGAACGGCACAATCGTGTGGGAGTTATGGCCAATCATTTCTAAGCCCCGCCCATTGCGAAAATACATTGGTCCGTCCATGTTTTTTGACCAATCTGGCTCATTTATAGTAGAAATGTGTCTTTTCATCCCCCGAAGCCATATACCAAATTTGGTGTCGATAGAGTCAATCTTTCAAAAGTTCTATTGATTTTATTTAATTATTAATTTATTCAGTTGACAGTTTTTTAAACACACTCACAGACCTGATTCCATAGCGTGTGAAGACAGGGATAGAGTCAGCAGCATCCTTCTCCACCTGTGTGTAGAATCTTTGAAGGTGTGCTGGCAGCCATGGGCAGCTGTGTAAACCTGATTCCATTGGAACACGAGTATACGGAATCCTGAGATCTGACATGACTTGTGCAAACACCTCACGCACCTCTGCAACACACAGTAAATCAATGTTAATTCTCTCGCCTCACTCAAGCAACTCATGATTTGGAATGTTAAATATAGATGTAAAATAATCAGTCAATCAATGGAAAATTGTATTACATACAGTCATATCAATAGCTTACATCCACTCATAAAGAACATGTATATATCAGTTTCAATGATTTCTACAGCTCTCATGTTTCTGTGATGAATGAGTGGAACACACACTACTTTATGACAAAAAACATTCATGAAGTTTGGTTCAGTGATTAATTAATAATAGGTCTTCTGAAAATGTGACCAAATCTGCTGGATCAACAATATACATACAGTAATTTGAATATTTGTTTGAATGTCCCTCAGCCATTTTCACTTCAACTAGGTGCTGATGATATTTATCCACAAGCTTCTGGTAGTCCTCAATGTTGTTTAATTCAGGACTACGGGAAGGCGATTCTAAAACCTTAGTTGTAGCCTGATTTAGCCATTCCTTGGATGTCAAAAAATTCATGCTCCTGAATTTGGATTAAACTGAGATGTTGGTCATTGCCCTTGCTTGATAGAGACACCACTTTGATCAGGTGACAGTAACTCTTTTGATCAGGACATCAAAACAATAACCAAGATTGCTTTCTACCACCTGCGCAACATAGCTAACACTAGGTCCTTCCTGTCCAGGGCTGACGCAGAGATCCTGATTCATGTCTTTGTTTTCGGCTAGGCTGGATTATTGCAATGCCTTATTTTTGGGTCTGCCACGTGAGAGCACTAAAAGTCTTCAGATGGTTTAGAATGCTGCAGCTAGACTCTTGACACAAACAAGAAATGTTCCACCAATCCTAGCCTAACTGCACTGGCTACCAATTCATATAAGATCAGACTATAAAGTGCTTCTGATGACATACAAAACTGTACACGACTTGCCTTGTCGTATTTGTCAGATCTTATTACACCATGTATTCCACCTTGTGCATTACGCTCTAAGGATTCAGGTCTCCTGACGGTTCCCGGGATTGAGAAGAAGTCAGCTGGTTGCAGGGCTTCTTCCTCTGGAATAACCTCCCAGCTGACATCAGACAATCTGGCTCTATTGACACCTTTAAATCTAAACTCAAAACTCTTTGACTTAGCCTTTTCTTAGTCCCTGACTTCGATTGCTAGTCTCAATGAGTTACCAATAGTATTAAAATTTACATTGTCCTGCTGACGAGAAAACATCTGGCCCGCCGGCCTCCTATTTGTGGCCCCCGAACTGTTACTCCTTCAGTATGTGTTTTGGTTTGGTCAGCACGTGTATACCGGGAATTGTTTCCATGCCAACGATACACAGACAGCTGGGTCACTCACTGCTGCAAGCGCAATTTTCAACTTTCACTTTGGTTTTTGGAGCAGTTCGCATCAGAGTCCTGCACGGGTCTTATTTTGCAAACCCGCACCTATGGAGCCAGAACGGTGACTTTAAAATTTGGCATCCAAAAAAGAAATTGGCATTGAAAATAAAACCAGTACTGAAAAAGGAAACATTGGCATTGAAACATTTGTATTGAAAACAGTTGTATTGGCATTGGAATAAGTATTGGCACTGAAAAAAAAAACTAATTCAAATAATTAAAATCTGAAAATCATATTATTTCATTTTATTGGGATTTTTTGTATTTTTGATTGTATGACAATCTTTAGATTTTTTCTTTTTTTTTTTTCCAGTGACAGATTTTTTTACATTGTCAGTTTTTTTCAGTGTCACTGATTTTCAGTTTCAACTTTCTGTCACTGTTTTGGCGTCGAGAGGGAGGGGCCTGAGGGGAGGGGCAAGTAGAGCGTGGTTTGCATATAATTTGAGAAGGTAATGGCTGCAGCCTGTGGGAAGGCGAGGCTGGACGGTCCAGCCACAATACCATTTTAGGATCCGTGTGCCGGCTGTCCATGGGCAACAGAGTCCAACTTGCTCTGACTTTGCTTCAAGCTCTCTTCTGTTTTGTCCAAGTCTCTGTGTATCTGTTTCTGTTTCTGTCCTGGATCTCTATATGCAAATGGAGTGTGATAGTATAGCACGGAGCTAACGAGCTCCGGGCCCGAGCACGGAGCATTAGCCCCAGTTAGCACAGCAATAGAACAGCTAGCTTTTCTCACTTCGTGAGTCATTCCGAGCCGGGGCTGCAGCGCCGGCAGCAGTGCTCCAGGTCCGCTCCCCGAACTCTGTACCACCATACCGCTGTACACGCAAACAGAGACCGGACAATAAAGCAGAGTGCTTGGAGAAAAGTCAGAGAGGAAGCACATATTTTCATAACTTAGCAGGTAGTCCAACTTCCTCATTTTGTTTTCAGGACATTTTGTTTTAAATATTACAGTATTAATGCCTGACCGACCTCAATACATGGACCTTTGAGTCATTGAAAAAAATCTTTGTGGGCCTTTAAGATTTGTATTTGAGTACCCCTGCTCTATAGCCTCCTCCTCCTCTGATGGACCACAGGCCACTGGGAACATCTACTTCTCCTGGTCAATCAAATCAAATCAAATCAAATCAAATCAACTTTATTTATAGAGCACTTTTCATACAATGGCATGTAGCACAAAGTGCTTTACATAAGAAAGATAAAACAATATAAAAGAAAGCCCCTCCCTCCCACCTTCCATACTATATACATCCACACATACACATACACACACACACACATACACACACACACGCACACACACCTGCAAACTCTTAGTACTAGCAATAAGGAGACATGGCAAGGCACTGAGGATTGAGGAAACGCCACCTTTGGGGCCGTCCACACCGGGAGGAGTCACAGTCTGTGTCACGGGGGCACCAGTGCCCAGGCTCCCCGACCCTGACAGACAGCTGGCCGGGCCGAAGGGACCCAAGGACAGGGCCCCAGCAGCAACCCAGAAATAGCTCCCAATGCGGTTATTTCAGAGGAAAGACGCTGCCGCCGCCGCCCGCCCCCGCCCCACTTCTACTTCCGGTTCACGGGAAAAAAAATCTCGAGCCTGCGAAGAACGCAAAATCCAATCCAATCTGATGGAATGTATACATGCAGGAGTAATGCGACTATCAATCGAATAATCTAGGTGTTTTAATCCGACTATGAGAAATCTGATCTGAAATCTGATTTAGTCAGACAAAGGTGTGTATACATGCATCTTAAAAATCCGATCATAGTCAGACTAACCCAGTAATTTGTTTTTCTTGAGTGTTATGTAAACGCACTGACTGACGGATCCGGATCATCACACCCTGGGCTCTGCTGGATCAATGCTTTCCTTGGTTTTACCATCTCCTTATATCTGTATTTCATTATCCTCTTCCATGTCGCCACAGTGGAGAGGAGGTCATGTTACCACTTGGTGATACCTCATCCTGCTCAGTCATCTCCTGGATCCACACACTTGGAATGCAATCAGTAAATTTTGATTTTATTGTTGTGTTCTGTACATGCAACATCAAGGGCTTGTCTGTCCATCCCGGAAGAGGGATCCCTCCTCTGTGGCTCTTCCTGAGGTGGCTCTAACCCTAACCCTAGCAAGAGTTGGCAGGAGCTAACAGGAGTCTGTAGGAGCTTCTTGGTAGGAGACAGGAAACAGGAGGACAATCAACAAAATCAACAAACAACAGATAATCTAAAGGGAGTGAGTAGCCTCACATACAACTAACAGAAGAAACAATACCACTGGACTGTTGACAACTTTAATTTATAGTTGTTTGTTTAAGGGTTACAAAGAGATTACTAAGAATAATCCAGATAAACCATTGGAGCTGCGGTCAAACAATAACATTTGGAACTCAAAACTGGCAGTTGGAACTAGTGGCAGCTAAATATGGCAGTTGGAAGCTAACAGTGGATGCTAAAAGCAGCAGTTGGTAACCAGCCATTTTGTTCCATCTTTTTTATTGAACATTTATTCAGAGAAACCTGACCAGTGAGCCGTCCTAAACAGCAGTCAACCCTCCCTCACTGTCCAGAGCAGAGCATGAGTGACATCATCCACATAACACTACAGACCTCCTTTACAGACCTGAAGGAACACTTCACCAAGTTAGAAGGAGAGCTGGTGCAGCTCAGGAAAATGATCTTAAATCAGACGTACAAAAATTGTACCAAAACTCAGCTCATTTGTCACAACAACAAATGGAACAGATGAGAAAAGAGCCAGAAAGGATACAAACGATCTATCAAAAACAATTACTGAAAGACAGAGAAGACCACAAGAAAGAGCTGTCCACTCTTAGAGAACAAGTGAGAGAGATACAGCAAGAGAAACAGAGCCAGAGGAGAGAGCTTGGTACACTATCAGAACAGGTGAAAGAGCTGAACCACGAGGGAGAAAGTCACAGGGGAGAGATCGCTGCTCTAAAAGAACTTCTGGGAGAACTGGAGCTGGAGAGAGAGAGCCACAAGAGTCAACTTGTTGCGCTGACAGAGGAACTCAAAGACAGGGACAGAGCACTGGATGGTCTGAAGGAACAGGTGAACTCCCTCACTGAGTCTGAGCCACTGAGGGCTGACCAACACACAGCAGTGCGCCCCTCCCAGAACACCCAGCAGGATGAGCCCCTCTCTCAACCAGAGCAGCCAGAGTCCAGCAGCCACACCACACACTCTGATGGTCCCATTAGATCAGAAAGTTCCACTGCAAAAGCAGATATTGTGCTACTGATTGACTCAAATGGAAGATTCATCAATGAGAAAAGGCTTTTCCCCAGGCAGAAAGTAGCAAAACTTTGGTGTCCAAACTCAAAGGCAGCCATAGATATTCTCTCTAAGACTCACCTCGGCTCCCCAAGCCACATCCTAATCCACACAGGTACAAACGACCTGATGGCACAACAGGAGAGGGTGGCCCTGTCTCTTAGAGCTGTCATTTGAGAAGGCATGTCGCACCTTCCGTAACTCTAACATTGGGATGTCCACTGTGTTACCCAGGAAGGATTTCCCCTCACACACAATACAGAGAGTGAACGTCAGCATCTCCAGAGACTGTGTACTATTGCCAAATGTTAACGTTGTCCACTACCCCTCTCTCACTATACAAGATCTTTATGACCATGTACACCTCCTCAAGGAAGCAGTTCCACGGTTCACTAAGACACTGAAAGATGTCACACTGAACTGAAGAGGAACATTCAACAGGAGAAGCAAATCAGGAACCCCCAACACTCCAACAACAGAGAGGCACCTCTCAGGACCGGCCAACAGAATGATGAGGAGAGCCTACCAACCCAGGCCCAGGCAGCAGTACATACAACCTCAACACAGACCTAAGCAGAGCAGCAGCCATACACAGTCTGCACAAATCAACCCAGACCCAGGACCTCGCCACCTCCCAGACCTTTTGCACCACCACCTCCTCCACAACAGCAGCAGGAACAGACCCAGCCAGGCAGACCGTCCTATGCTGAGGTGGTCAGAGGAGCAGCAGGCCCCGCCCACAGTGAACTGAGAGCCATCCAGGACATGCTGAGTACATTATGCTCTCATCTTATGGGCCACAGTCGTTTTCAGTGGTAAAGAGCAGGTAATGGTTCTTTAACAAAAGGTCCACAAACTAAACTAAACACTGTGTATACACATGTTAAACACTTAATGGTATGAAAATGTATGGTCTATGTAATCATCACATTGTAAATTAATTTTATGTTTAGAACAGTTGTTTCTTCTCTGACAATGACAATCTGTTACAGTTGCAATGAAATCATTTAGCATATCTGTTTGGAATATTCAGGGTTTAAACGCTTATTTATTTGGCTTAAAAAGTAGAAACCCTGACTTCTTAGACAGGGTTAACGATGTTGATATTGTTTTTTTACAGGAGACTTGGTGCACTGGTTGTCCCCCTAACTATAGAGAGTTTATAGTCCCATCAACGAAACTACATGGAGTCACCCAGGGTAGAGACTCAGGGGGAATTTTGATATGGTATAAGTCAGAACTGGCAAACTCAAAGCAGTTATGAATGAGGGCCAAGCCCCCCTGCGCGACTCGGCCCCCGTGCACCGCAGAGCCCACAGAAGTTGGCCCCAAAGGATGATGGGCTCGGGGCAGAATTGAGGACACAGGCCAACGTCTGAGCCATGGTATTCGCTGTAATGGGAAGTGCACTGGAAGTGCAAAAGGCTGAAAGTGTGCGGATTTGGATTTGTTGTACTAAGCCACGCCTGCATTGACCAGTAATGACCACCTTCAAGATATGGCCTCAGGATTGGCCCTACATCATACCGACCAAATTTTGTAAAAATCGGTGGAGCCGTTCAAGAGATATAAACTTCCCATCTTTTTAGCGCCCCCTAGTGGCCAAACTTCACCATATTTGGCTCATCCCTTCCTAGTGTCATGGCAACCAAGGAACTCAAATTTGGTGTTAATAGCATTTAGTTTGACCGAGATATCAAACAGTAAACATTTTTATAGCTAGCTACACAAATTTGTTCGTTAATAATTTCTGCATTTTTTGACCGAGCAAAATTCCTTTGATAACTTTAGATCAGGTTGAGCTGAAGAGTGGACGTGCCAAGTTTCACGCAGATCGGACAAAATCCCACAGAGGAGTTCGAAAAAGTAGGTTTTGCATATGCGGCTATTTAGCGAACGAAATGTGTAGCAGAAGTGGGCGTGTCCTATGTCAGAAAACCCAGCTCTATTCAGGGAACATATGGATATAAGGTTTGTGAATGTGTTATTTAAAATGTGGAAGTTACAGGCAAAAACGCGATTGCATCCATTATAGCGCCACCTAGTGGAGTACATGTGCAATTTTGGTATGGAAGAACTGTGTCCTATTCTTTATGTACCATATACATTTCAAAGCTGTCTGCATAATAATTTGGCAGAAATTAATGTTTGTTGTTTATCTTGTAATAGGCCACGCCCACATTGAGCAGTCATGACCACCTTCAAGATTTGGCCTCAGGATTGGCCCTACATCATACCAACCAAATTTCGTAAACATGGGTGTAGCAGTTCAAGAGATATAAACTTCCCATATTTTTAGCGCCCCCTAGTTGCCAAACTTCGCCAAATTCGGCTCATCCCTTCCCAGTGTCATGGCAACCAAGGATCTCAAATTTGGTGTTAATAGCATTTAGTTTGACCGAGATATCAAACAGTTTACATGTTTATAGCTAGCTACAGAAATTTGTTCGTGAATAATTAGCGCATTTTTTGACCGAGCAAAATTCTTTTGATAATTTTAGATCAGATCCAGCTGAAGAATGTACATGGCAGGGCAAAATCCCAAGGAGGAGTTTGAAAAAGTAGGTTTTCCAGTTTTTGCGATTTAGCGTAAAAACTTTCTAACCGGAAGTGGGCGTGGCCAATCGCAAAGTGATTCAGCTCCATTCAGGGAATCGGAATCATGGAAGCACATTTATGAATGTGCGACATACGGTTTGGGAGTTATAGGCAATAAGGTGTTGTCCTAGGTTATAGCGCCTCCTGCAGGCGGATATATGTAGTTTTTTGTGTCTGAGATATTTGCAGGAGTCTGGACCAACCCTCCAAATTGCACCGCCCTCCCTTGCACGGTTTAGCCTGCAGCAACACTTTTAGCCAGAGAAAAATAAAAATAAAAATCTTTACAATGACAATAGGGTTCCTAGAACCGCTGGTCCTAGGAAACGCGTATGCTTGCCCCCTCGGGCTTGGCCCCCTAATAATGCAAAAAAGGAAATATTACATTTGGTTAAAGATGAAAAACAATATAATATCCACTGAGAAAACATTTTTTTATGTGCAATCTATATTCCCCCAATAGAATCTCCATATTTTAATGAGGAGATTATCTCCACCACAGAAGAAAAGATCAGTCATTTCCAGGCCCAGGGATCTCTGCTGATCACTGGAGATTTAAATGCTATAACTGGAGGAGCTAGACTTTACTAGTACTGAAGGTGACAGTTACATCACTGGAACTAACATTAACTTGGAGATAAACACACAGACTTCTTCCCACAAAATTTTCAAAATTTCCCTCGGGAATAATAAAGTAACTATCTATCTACAAGGTAGAGGGGTTAAGCAAGGCTGCAACCTCAGCCCCACCCTCTTCAATATTTATATTCATGAACTGGCATTGTTATTAGAGCAATAACCAGCACCCGGTCTCACTCTGCAAGACACAGAAATCATGTGTTTGTTTTATGCAGATGACCTGGTCATACTGTCTCCTACTAAAGAAGGCCTTCAGCAGAACCTGGACCTTCTCCATCAGTACTATCAGAACTGGCCCCTGACAGTTAACATGAAGAAGACCAAAATTATCACCTTCCAAAAAAGATCAAGGTTGCAGAGAAATTACCCAACATTTAAAATAGGTGGGACCCACATAGAACAAAAAAATACATATACTTACCTGGGTTTACAAATAAGTTCCACAGGAAAACTCTGCTCTGGCGTGAAGGAACTCAAAGGCAAAAAGGGCTTTCTATGCTGTCAAGCATTCAGTTCAAATCCAAATCCCAATTAGGACATGGCTTGAAATGTTTATATATATTATATATATATATATATCAGTTATAGAACCGATTGCATTGTATGGCAGTGAGGTATGGTAGGGCTGGGTACCGAACTCTGGTTCTGTTATGGCACCGACCGAAATGCTTAGGTAGCACCGAGTATCAAAATATGCCTCGTCTTTCGGTGCCAAGTTTCGGTGCCCAGAGGTTAATCACGTGATCAGGATCTGATCATGCTGCCGGTGATTGGCTGTAATGTTACACGTGATTGCGGCATGCAGGAAAAATACATACGTGGTTGCCAGAGACGCTTTGAGGTTAACTTACGCACACAGACAAGGTTCAAGTGTATCTGTGTTGTGAACTGTAGTTGTGTGTGTCATCGAACCGGTTAAAAAATGCCACCGTTGTCAAAAGCTTGGCTCCATTTTAGCAAGACTGATGCCAATCTTCTGCAATGCAACATATGCAAAAAAGTCATCGTTGCTAAAGCCGGCAACACGACTAATTTGATGAAGCGCGTGACCGTGAACAGAATCAATTTAAGAGCAGAAAGTTGCTCCGTGTTTGACTGCAGGAAGAGCGGACCGCAGCCATCCTCCTCTCAGCATTTAAGTCTGCCTGTGAAAGTTACAGAGTCCGAGCAGCCGATTCAAAATCTCCGGACTCCGGTCTGTAATGGTAACTTAAGATATTAGTGTGTAGCTTTATTTTATGGCTATGTAGCTAGCTAAATCAAATGCTAACTAGAGATTGACGGGAACAGATAAAGCTTATCTTGTAGAGATGTGCTCATCAATTGGGTCGGCTGGTTAAACAGCTCACCTAACGTTGGCTGTTATGTTTATCTTCTCCTCACAGTAGACACCATCAGCCAGGAGCAGGCTTGTCTCTATCCTGAGAAAGCAGACATGTTGATTTTTCTGAAGAAAAACTGCGAAGTGAAAAGGTCCTCAGTATTTAGCAGTGAGCATTAGACATTGACTTGTCACTTGTTTGCAAGTGTTCTTTTGCACTGGAAATTATTCGTTGTTTATGTTTTCTGTAAGAAAACTGCTTGCAGTGGAAAAATACCAAAGCTGAAAAGTAGAACTCAAGATTTTTACTGTAATGTGTTATGTCATTTTCTTTTTGTTAGAATTGATATTATGAAATTGGTATTGAAAAAAAGTATTGTTCAGGAACCGGTATCGAAGTGAAGGTATCGGTATCGGTATCGGTATCGAAAATGTTTGATTGATACCCAGCCCTAGGTATGGGGCTCCTTAGTACAACATGATTGGGCAAAATGACAAAAATCCAATTGAAACCCTGCATGCAGAGTTCTGCAAAAGTATCCTCCGGGTACAAAGAAAAACCCCAAACTCTGCATGCAGGTCTGAATTAGGCCAACATCCTTTACTTCTAAATATTCAAAAAAGATCTATTTAGTTCTGGAGCCATATTAAAACGACCGACCCTGCCTCTTACCATTATAAAGCCCTTGCCTACCAAGAGTTGAACATAGAAAGGAGTCCCCTCAGCCAACTGGTCCTGAGGCTGGCTGACCTTTCATCTTCAGACATCACAAACCCCGGTCAGCCTCAGAGCAGTTACACTATCACTCAGAAGATTAGACCTAACCAAATTATAACTAAAGAAAAATAAAAATACATAATTTATTGGAATGATATTTCAAGCTCACAACACAAACTGGAAACATGTTTGACCCTAAACAGACAGCATACTGTGGCAGATTACCTAACCACAGTAACTGATAAGAACCTGAGAAAGACATTGACAGTGTACAGACTGAGTGACCACAGTCTGGCAGTAGAGAAGGGCAGACACCATCAGACCTGGCTGCCCAGAGAGGACAGGCTGTGCTGTCACTGTGATGAGGGAGCTGTAGAAACAGAACTACACTTTCTAACACAGTGTCACAAATACAGAAACATTAAAGAGGAATTCTTTCCACAATTTGAAAAACATTGCCCCGAATTCAGGGGTTTGGCAGAAAGGGAGAAAATACCCCTCATTCTAGGGGAAAAGAAAGAATGTGCAGTGTTGGCTGCTAAATATGTCACTTCCTGCCACAACAAAAGAGACAACCAGTAGGACATAGATATAAAGTCAGATAGACACTCCATCGCCACCATCTCCTTTTATTATTTACTATTTATTATTTATTTATTATTCTATTTTTATTCATTTATTTATTTATTTATTTATTATTTATATCATTTTACTTATCTATATTATCAGCATTTTTGTTATCCCTACTATTAACATCTCTTCATTTTATTTCGACATCTCTTTATTTTATTCTATTATAAGTAGATTTGCCTTTGTTATCTGTTTTGTTGTCAGTAAACTGACACTTGCATTGTTTTTGTGTGCTAATGCTAGCTTGATTGCTTATGCTACCTATACATTTATATTTACTTATATAAATGTATAGGTAGCATAAGCAATCAAGCTAGAATATATATATATATATATGTATATATATCTATGTACACACCTTAATTTTCAATGGAGTGATGGGGCGATGCAGCAGAGATTCAACTCCTACAGTGAGTAGTTCAAAAACCTTTTTAGTAAACTCTGCATACACAAACAATTTTCTCAATGCCTGTGTTCATGTGTAGAGACCCTGGTGATACTACGAGCAAAGTTTCATGTTGTGTCAAGCTTTCTTAGTGTTTTAAAAATAGCGATTTTGATGCTAGCATAAGAGTGCCCCTGCACTCCATTGAAAATTAGCTTGCCCGAAAACGAAACTACGGTAAATCTTAAAAAAAATCTTTCGTCGTAATTATGCATTTACACGAAGGTTTGACTCATATTCAATCACAAATAAAGCCTTGGTTGCTTTTTGGCCAGAGTTTCACTTTAAGACCGACTCTATTTAATGTATATATAAATGTATAAACTTGCTGTTGAGTTGGATCAATGTGCTTCTCCTGGCCTCTCGCTCCTAGACAGAGAGGTGAAGTCTCTGTTTTATGCTGATGACCTTGTTCTACTGTCTCCTACTGAACAAGACTACAGCAACAGCTGGACATAGTATAAAAGTTCTGTCAGAACTGGGCCCTGGCAGTAAATATGAAGAAAACTAATGTCATGATCTTTCAAACACGCCCCAGATGTCAGGAGAACAAACACCAGTTTACCATAAATAATCATGTCATTGAACATAGCATGAGCTATAACCATCACAGCATCAGGGAGTTTCAACATGGCAGTGAATGCACTAAAAGAAAAAGCTTGAAGAGCCTTACATGCAATCAAGAGAACATTTTATAATTTACAAATTCCAGTAAAAATCTGGCTTAAAATATTTGATAGTGTCATCCAGGCCATTGCGCTGTACAGTAGTGAAGTATGGGGTCCACTCAGTCATCAGAGCTATACCCGCTGAGACAAACATCCAACAGAATCTTTACACACAGAATTGGGCAGATACCCACTGATGATTAACATTCAAAAGAGAACGCTCAACTTTTTCAATCACCTGAAATCCAGCCCCCGAGACTCCCTCCACTCCAAAGCCCTCCAAACTCAAGAGCTGAGCCCAGAAAGGAGTCCCCTATGTCAGTTGGTACTGAGGCCAACTGCCTCCTCTCAGACACAGTCTGACCAGCCTCACAACACATAACAAAATGTAAAGAAACCTATCTGGAACATTGGAAAGAAGAAACTAAAAGCCAAAGTAGATTAGAATGTTATCTGGCCCTAAAAAGAGATTATGAACTAGCAGAATATCTCTCTACTGTCAGAGATAGAAAGCAGAGACAGATCCTGACCAGGTACAGGCTCGGTGACCACAAACTGACAATCCAAACAGGACGACACAAAAAATCATGGCAGCCAAAAGAAAACAGAACTTGTGGTCACGTCTAAACAGGTGAGGTTGAGACAGATGCACTTTCTCCTACAATGTGAAAAATTAAATGGAACAAGGAACATTTATTTTGAAAAAATCACCTCTATTATCCCAGATTTCAAAGAGCTGAATGACTGATAAAAATACTCCTGGGAGAAGGAAACAGGGCATATCTAGCTGCCCAATATATATCAACATGCCACAAATGAGTGGACAATGAGTGACCGACACACACACGCACACTGTATATTAATATAAATGAAATTAATGTAAATCAATCTTGATGTTATGCTTGTGTTAAGTTGTTAAAGTGAAAGTCTCGCCAAAATGCAACCTAGGCTTTTTTTGTGAATGTATATGAGTCAAACCTTCGTGTAAAAGCATAATTACGTCGAAAGACGCACTTTTAAGATTGACCGTATTTTCGTTTTTGACTCAAAGTCATTTTCAATGGGAGTTCATGGGGCACTTTCACGCTAGCATAAAAATCACTATTTTTAAAACACTAAGAAGGCTCGACACAACATGAAACTTTGCTCATAATATCACCAGGGTCTCTACACATAGCTCAACTGAACCACATACACTCTACCCAGACGTGTCGATCCCCAAGTACATCTCAGCTGCCATGACTAGTGCTAGATGAAGAAGCATCTGCTAATGTGAGTAGTTCAAAAATTCTCTTTTTAGTAAACTCTGTGTACACAAACAATGTTCTCAATGCTCGTGTTCATGTGTAGAGACCCTGGTGATACTACAAGCAAAGTGTCATGTTGTGTGGAGGCTTCTTAGTGTTTTAAAAAAAGAGATTTTGATGCTAGAGAGAGAGAGAGAGAGAGAGAGAGAGAGAGAGAGACAGAGAGATGCAGGTATTGCCTACAAAGGCCAGTTGGGGGATTGACGCAAAGCCTTCCCCTGCAGCCTCATCAGGTATAACAAACTTTCCAAGGGTTAGATAATATGGTCGATGGTTTACCGGTTTAGTAAGTATAGGCTATGATAATAAAACATTAAAGCTGTAGTCTGTAACTATTTTTTGGTTATATTTGCTAAAATTGTCATTATGATCTGACAGTAGAATAAGATACAGGTCAGCTGTGTAAAAATTCACTGTCTGTAAGTCCACCCAGTGGCTGTAATTTGATTTGCAAGAATCCATTGCTCCCAGGTCAATACAACCAATCAGAGCCAAGAGGAGTGTCTGAGAAGTGTCTATCATCCTCACGCACACACTGCTGGCAGCCCCCCTCCCTCACATATTGCGTACTGGGCATTCCCCCTCCCCCGCGCAGGCTCAGTGCCTGCTCTTACCTGGTCAGATACTTTCATGCACAAACTGTAAACAATGGCAAAGAACAGACAACAACAGAGCCAAAAAATGCCCCACCACTGCCCACGTCAAAGAGAAGAAATAAGAAAACTGATGAAGAAAAGCAGTAGAAAAACAAAGAATTGGACCGAGCCAGAGAGAAAACTAGGATAAATATCGGAGAGTCATTTCAGAGGTGGAGGTAACTGCGGGATTTGTAAGGACTCAAGAGTGACGCAGAGTTTGCTGCTTTTCTGCTGGACAAGTAAGGAGCCCTGCTCTATATATACGTTTCATTCTATGTTTTAACCACAAGGCTATGGTGGCGGGGGTTAGAGTAATACTCGCAATAGCGCATGTCGTCGATGTTGCAGTCGAGCTATGTAGCTAATATATCTAGCTTGTTAGCTTGTATGCTAATTCCGGTGTTTAGCTTTGTCTTTATGGCTACTGGTTAGCAGGAGTGTCTTTCATGTGAACGGGCAGTTATAACGTTAGTTTGTGTTAAGTACGCTCTGGAGTGGTTGAATTGGTTTAGAGAAATAACGCTACTCATACTTCAGAAAGGCAGCATGGCGTTGCACCGGGTAATGATTACGTGGTAACTCTGTCTACCGCGATGTGAGGAATATTGTTTGTTACTCTGGATATCTACAGTGATCTGCCTTAGGCACTTGTCATTGTAATTTAGCTGTATTGATCAGAAATGGAACAATCAGAGCTTATGTAGTTGTTGTTATTTTGAATGCACCATCTTGGTTATCTTGCTTCCTCTGTTACCCTGGTTACAAGCCTGCTAATGCACAGCAGGCTCCTCTGTGGGGAGGTGCTTTGAAGGCAGGGCTGCGGTGCAGCAGAGAGGAAGAAGGAGTATCATTAAAATTTCAAAAAGTCCACTTTTATCTCAAAACTCCAGACTGCAGCTCTAAGTTCAAACTTAGCTTTCCTGGTTTCTTCCCAATGGCTCCAAATACTCTAAGCTTTGAACGATGCAAGCACAGTCTGTTTTAAGGTTCTTCCATTCAGAGTTCTATTGTGTTCCTGAATACAGCTTCATTTGCACCTAGCTGGTAAAAACCTCCGAACCCCTTTAAACCCCATTAAATGTCCCTTCATCATAATTAGGCGGCCAAGCCCGAGGGGCAGAGGGAACACGTATGCAAACATACGCGTTTTCTAGGATCAGCGGTGCTAGAAACCCTATTGTAATTGTAAAGATTTTTATTTTTATTTTTCTCTGGCTACAAAGTGGTGCTGCAGGCTAAACCGTGCAAGGGAGGGCAGTGCAATTTGGAGGGTTGGTCCAGACTCCTGCAAATATTTCAGACACAAAAAACTATACATCCGCCTGCAGGGGGCGCTATAACCTAGGCCAACGCGTTTTTGCCTATAACTCATTCACATTCAAAAACTTTGTATCCCAAGATTCCCTGAATGGAGCTGAATCACTTTGCGGTGGCCACGTCCACTTGCGCCCCAAAAGTTTTTTCACTAAATTGCAAAAACTGGAAAACCTACTTTTTCGAACTCCTCCTTGGGATTTTGTCCGATCTGCGTGAAACTTGGCACGTACACTCTTCAGCTGGACTTGATCGAAAATTATCAAAACAATTTTGCTCGGTCAAAAAATGCGCAAATTATTAACGAACAAATTTCTGTAGCTAGCTATAAAAATGTAAACTGTTTGATATCTCGGTCCAAACTAAATGCTATTAACACCAAATTTGAGATCCTTGGTTGCCATGAGACTGAGAAGGGATTAGCCAAATTTGGTGAAGTTTGGCCACTAGGGAGCGCTAAAAATATGGGAAGTTTATATCTCTTGAACGGCTACGCCGATTTTCACGAAATTTGGTCGGTATGATGTAGGGCCAATCCTGAGGCCATATCTTGAAGGTGGTCATCATGACTGGTCAATGTGGACGTGGCTTATTACAACATATCCAAATAGGCACACATTCAGCCTTTTGCGCTTCCAGCGCACTTCCCATTACAGCGAATACCCATCTCAGACATTGGCCTGTGTCCTCACTTTTGCCCCAAGCCCGGCATCCTTTGGGGCCAACTTCGGGGGGCTCTGCGGTGCGCGGGGTCTGAGTCGCGTGGGGGGGCTTGGCCCCCGTTCATAACTGCTTGCAGTTCTAGTTTAATTTGTGTTTTGTTGTTTTCACTTCTTTTTAGATTAGTGAATAAGGATTTGAGTTTAAAGTCATTGTAAGTGGTTTCTGCACACTAGACAGAAAGAGGCACTTTTAAGATTTACCGTAGTTTTGTTTTCGGGAAAGCTGATTTTCAATGGAGAGCAGGGACACTCTGAGGCTAGCACCAAAATTTTTAAAACACTAAGAAGGCTCGACACAACATGAAACTTTGCTCGTAGTATCACCAGGGTCTCTACACATGAACACGAGCATTGCAAACATTGTTTGTGTACACAAAGTTTACTAAAAAGAGAGTTTTGCGACGACTCACGTTAGCTGCTGCATCTCCGGCACGCCGCCGTCATGGCAGACAAAAAATGTCGATCTCTGGACCTCCAACCTGATAGGTTGCACTCGGGGATCGACACTTAAAAGTGCCTCTTTCGTCGTAATTATGCATTTACACAAATTTAATTATGCATTTACACGAAGGTTTGGCTCATATACATTCACAAATAAAGCCTGGGTTGCTTTTTGGCGAGAGTTTCACTTTAAATCTTTAAGTATGTAGACAGAAAACAAATACTGACTCATCATCTCAATCATAATTGCATTCTGTAATGACTAGTGTCATAGATCTATATAATATGAAAAACAAATTTAACCCTACATACAACATTCTTGGAAAGTCACCCCAAGGACTAACGTGGGAAACAGAGCAGTACCTTATAGAATACTCAAAACTGCAGCCATGAAGCAAATAGCAGGATTTGTCATGTACTGGGCATCTGTGGCTGAGTCTACAATACAACTGTTCACTTCACTTCTGGTTTGTCTGTTTGCTTTCATCATCGACTTGTCATACCTGGCAGTACATGGACATGTTGATGTCCATCCATGTGTTGGGGCAGCTGACCTGTGAGTTCCCTGAAAAGCCTGACCTGGGCTCTCAACTCCAGCTCCACCTGGTGAGGAAAAACACACCTGGTAGTTAGCTAGTTGAGAAAAGTCAGTTCTAAGTTGGGTGGCAAGGGACTTTTACCATTATGACTATGATTTCTAATGAAGCTACAGATCAAATATACAATCAAGTGAACATGACTAACATATGTAGCAGGGATCTAACCTCAAACACAGTACTATTTTCATATGACTGAAGGCTGTTTCTCCACTCGATAACAGAGCAATTAACTGGTCTGCCAGTAGCATCACACAAACGTGTCAGGTGGTTGGTAATGCGATGTGACCATGGAGTTCCAGTTGCATTTTTAAGCAGCACAGGTGCACTGGGACCATTTCGTGGCAGCCCAGGCTCAAAGGAAAATACAGTACATGCATTTAACCCATTTTGTATGTGTGTGTTAAATATATATATATTAATTTGGGACCCTATGGTAAATATATTCACCATCTTCTGACTCTAATTTTAAATTTATCTCAACTCCAATGTGAAACCTGGCTTCATGAATGTGTACCCACAGCAGCTGTAGTGGTACCTGTCTGTCATACCTCATACCCTACCCTTACCCTGCAGAGTTTGCATGTTGTCCATTTGCTTTTGTTCTCCGGGTTGCGCACAAAGTTAATTCCCCAGTTTATGGGGGCACTTGCCAAAGGCACTGTCTCAGATCTGGAGTGGACCCCTGGGCACGACTGCTCCAGATGGATTAAATACAGATTACCAGTTACACTATGTTATACATCGTATAATATGTGATCAAATACAGATTCTTCTTTTGTCAAATATATTTTTAACTGTCATAAAATCTGTAATTCAAATGAAAATAGACTGGAATTTCTTGGGCTAAATGTAAATGTATTACCACAAAGGCTGTTTGTCCTCATAGTAATTTAAAGTCCCCTTTCATAAAAATATTTATCTTCATGAAAAAACTATATCATTCATTTTCAAAACTTGACTTCCTGTTTTCAATTTGATTACCATAACCATTCAGCAACAACTATTTAAATGAATGAAAGTTGCCAAGTCTCCGTACTTTCTCTTGGAAGTTCAGTTTTCAACTCAATCCAGTGAAAAAGGAGCAACTGGTGAGGTTTACAATACACATACAAGGAATAACTAAAATGCAGAACTTTAGCTCAGAGGGTCTAATTCAAATTCTTAACTTAAGAAGTAATTGGAGTATTGCTATAGAATTTCGCATGGTGCCATGAATTTCATAAAAAATTCAAGAAAATCCAAGACATAGACTGGATTTTTAGTAAAATGGCATTGAGTGACCCACATTTGCAGATTACACTCAATTTCAGTTTCTTTAGTCATTGCAATATTTCTGTTGCATTTGTTTTACTTTTTACAAATATTTTTTACATTTTTTTCAGAGTCTGGATGAAGGTGTAGCTCTATGGCCTCAGTGAATACATGCACACAACATAACTAAGACTTTGGATTAGTATACCTGTGTCATGCTGAGCTGACCCCTCTCCAGGGCCTGACGGAAGCCCATCTTTCCTTGGAAGACGCCTCGCTGGTTTATCAGTGTTGAAACCTGCTGGAGGCTTTGACATACTGGAACGCCTTCCGACAGGTTGGCATGGAGGCCAATGGGGATGTCGTGCCTGCCGAGAAAAAAACTTTTCTGTAGAATCATGTCATGGTGGCTGAAAATATCTGACAAGTCTTTTTATAGTGAAAAGCCCTGGGAAACAACCACTTAAACAACTTTTCAACCAAATAATTATGCTTAGGCAAACACCTAGAAACAATTTAGCAATTGCCAAGCACACATTTTAATTGTTTAATCACAGTCAGAAAATACTTAATCTCACAACCAAGGAAAGTAATTCCATTATTAACAAAGTCAGACTTGTTCATTGTATTGC
Source organism: Diplodus puntazzo (assembly GCA_963678695.2). Lineage (NCBI taxonomy): Eukaryota > Metazoa > Chordata > Actinopteri > Spariformes > Sparidae > Diplodus > Diplodus puntazzo. The sequence goes on from OZ023159.1 coordinate 2,802,953, forward strand.
ATGTCTTTAGTGACATTCTACTAATTGTTCCATCATTTCAGTAATCCAATCCAAAATATTAAAAATTAAGAGGATGAAAAATTGTCTTTTTTCATTCAATTCCTTTGTTTGAACTTCTCACTAGAATATATTTTTCAACACTGCGTCCCTTTTGAGTCCTTACAAATCCCGCAGCTCCCTCCACCTCTGAAATAACGCTCCGATATTTATCCTAGTTTTCTCTCTGGCTCGTCCAATTCTTTCTTTTGATACTGCTTTTCTTCGTCAGTGTTCTTATGTCTTCTCTTTGACGTGGGCAATGGTGGGGCATTTTTCGGCTCTGTTGTTGTTGTCTGTTCTCCACCATTGTTTACAGTTTGGACATGAACATATCTGATCAGGTAAGAACAGACACTGCGCGTGCGTGGTGGAGGGGCACTGCTCAGTACACTGCGTGAGGGAGGGGGGATGCCAGCAGTGTATGCACGAGAATGATTGACACTTCTCAGACACTACCCTTGGCTCTGATTGCTTGTATTGATGTATCTACTTAATGATAGTCTATTAATTGCTAGTTTTGATGCATTCATGTACAGTACCCTCCAAAACTATTGGAACAGCAAGGCTATTCCTTCATTTTTGCTGTACACTGAAAACATTTGGATTTGACCACCATGGTTTCTTTCTGGGGCCCCATTGAAGTAGTCCACAAACAGAGGGGAGACAATCGACAGGGAGGTGAAGGGACAGTCAAGAAGAGAGAGAGAGAGGAAAAGAGGGGAAAGAGAGAGCCTGCTAAGAGTAGTGTAAATCCACTGTTATTATGCACCTCTCACTTGTGAGTGCAGGGCTGTACGTTAACTTTTTCAGCACATAGCACTAGTGCTACAGAGGCTGACAGTTTTTTAGCACAGCACCAGAGAGTTGTAGCACACCCTAAAAATGCCAGGCGAACTCCTGCTCCCACTAAGTGTTGTAGCCAATCTTCCAGAAAAATGCAGAGTTTTTTTGTGATTGTTGCGGGCAAAAATCCTTGATTATGTGGCACGTTTTCACGTTTTAAAAAATGCAATGGAATATGCGGGATATTTATGCAATTTTATGCAATGAAATTGCGGGAACTTGCAAAAATTGCGGGAACTTGCAAAAATTGCAAGTTACTTGCAAATACTGCGGTTTGATGAAAAAGAGAAAAAAAGTGATTCCCCCAACACCCTGTTCTCACTAGGCTACCACCTTAATGTAAAGAGTCATTTCTTATTACTTCATATGACAAGCAAGCATACTACATCACAGAAAGTGCTGGGAATATTTTGGTTCTCAGCTTGTTTTATTTCAGACCTTAATAAACACATGGCTCAAACTTAAAAAACATTGATGAGTCAAACAAGTTCTGTAGCTTTACAAAACGAATATGCTACAACTTCTGTAAAAATTAATAAATAAAATATAAAAAAATAAAATGTGTGCTTTCTGTTTTACAGAGGTAGCTATACAAAACAGAGATCTTCTGTTAAAATAAGTGCTTCCAATGCATAAAGTGCTATCTCTTACTATAACGTAAATTTACATACTACTAATATATTTACAACTGTAAGGTTTTTGAAACCAGTATTATTTTTTTTTTGTTGGCAAATGAGACTGATTTGCGGGCTTCATCACGGGGTTTGCAGCTTTTGATGATGTTCAAGTCGCGTAATTACGTCACTTCATAACATTCCCATAGCAACAGGGGAAAATGGCTGCTCTTGTGTGAAGTAAACGCAACATTTTTCAACTTTCTGATAAGATGTATATGACTTTTTTGCAATGAAAAAGCGGGGATTATGAAATCATGCAAGCCCCGCATACTTTTCGCGGAATTCGGCAATTTATGCGGCGAAAGTGTGGCGTATTTGAAAAAATGCACCACCTGCATAAATATGTGGACATTGGCTGATTATGCATTGAATTATGCGATCGCATAATCGCTTTTTTCTGGAGGGACTGTATAGCTGTATGTTTTAGCTTTCACTTTTGTCGTTGGCGCGTTTTCGGTTGGTGTTGGTCGGTCCTCGTTAACTTCATTTACATTATTGTCTGTGTCGTCCGAGGTGCCTGGGGTCTCTTTAGTTCGTTTCGTGTTCTCAACGCGGACAGGTTGGAAAAATCTCTTCATGTTGTTGACTTGTGGGAGTAACGTTAGCGTTAGCCACTGCGTGCCAACCCAGCCGCATGGGACAGAGCGTGAGTAAAAGCTGCGACCGTGAGGAATTGTGGGAATTAGCGTTCAATATACAAGACATAACATCAATCACTGACCACAGCTGACTACAACTGTCAGGAAGGATAGTCGTAGTACCATCGTTCTACTTTGGTTCTACACAGAAGGATTTTTTTTTTCAAACAAGATTCTGAACAAGATTTTTTTTTTTTTGTTGCTAAATCTGCCTATAGCACCCATGCTACAGGGCAGATTAATTTTTAGCACAGACATGTTTTGATGTAGCACGCACTGTACAGCCCTGGAGTGATTACTGCGAATGCTCTGATCAATAAATGTAAATAAATAATCCTATGTGCGTTATGTTTTCAAACCAGTTTTTTTTTTCTCTGCTAGCCCTTGAGCATTGTCTGTTGTGCTTGCAAGCACTTTTGGCTTTGGGAGTTCCGTGAGTTTTTTGCTCCCCCTGACCTGCCAAAATAGCACCCTTGCTGCTTCAGGGACTTCCTGATTTGCAAATGAAGGCTGTAGGTGTCTAAATGTGACATCAAATCAGACACTGTGCTACAGTTGTTTGGCTAGTTATGTGAGGGAGTAAGAAACATACCAAACAATCAATACACAGATATACACAGGTATATTACTACTACCACCTTTTTTTTTTTTAAAGGAGATCTGTGTGTCAGGATTTTATGAGAACCTACCTTTTAGCCAGATCTGCTGCCTCTTTTGCAGCAGATGCATTAACCAGGAGTGACACATTGGAAATGCCTCCAGCCTGGAAGCACTCCACGATCCCCTGGTTCCTTCTGGGACAGTAGCCGAAATCATCTCCCGTCACCACCAGCATCATTCTGGGCTGTGGCATTCTTGCTGTTCTCTGTGGAGGACACACAGGAGATGGAACACATCATAAGGGTGGTTATGGTTCAGCAGTTTGAGTGGGTTAAAATGAATGAATAAATGAATATGTTGTATGAACAGCTCCTACTGTCCACCTGTCAAAGTGTCCCTGCTTAAGTAGCTTGCTGCTATCAGTGTGTTTGTGTGAATTGGTGAATGAGTCATTCATTAAAACAGAAAACACCAACCAACATATGTGGCATACACACATCCAACATATTAACATTTTAGACACAGCTAATCAACAAAATCAGTATCAACTATATTGAAATCAACCAGAAATGTGATGATATGAAGCTGCTGACTCAGCTCTCATGTTGCCCATAGCACATGTACCATATGAGCAGAATTTGAATCACTCTACGCTACATACTGGATTGTTACAAGAATGAAACAGAACCTTGACAGAAATATGTCTTACTGCTGCTGTTTTTTTTCCAGTGTAAATTGTATATTTAATATTTTTTTACTTTGTGATAAATTATATTGTGGATGTCTACCTACACTTTTTTTTTCGAACTAAAATTTCACCGTGGCCTATAGATAGAGAGTGCAACGACACATTTAGCTTTCACTGTTGACAGTTTTTCTCATCTAGCGTTGTTCAGGTGTCTCTGTTGAAAACCATCAGCATGGTCTGCCACTTGCATTTCATCCTTCTGAAGACTTGTTAAACTACCTCAATCCCACGGCTGATCAAGGAGTTCTGCAGCTAGTCTGAGACTGTGAAAACCCTACTGTCACGTTTGGGAGTGACAAATGACAAATGAGAAGGCCTGTTCAATGTAGACACTGTAAGCTGTACTTGCCTATGTTCTCCTTCCAAGTGCTGTAAACGTTGGGCGCTCACAGCATGAACCTTGCCTGGTGGTTCAGCAAAAATGTCGAAAAATCCTTCTCATTGACAATCCCCTGAAGAAGGACAGAGTAGAATGACTTTCTCTTCAAGTACTCTATTTCTCGTATGTGCAGACTTTGCACCGATCAACTGCAACAATGACTCCGTTGAGGACAAAGAGCCAATGGAAAGCAGCAGCAGATGCTGTTTTCTCACAGTGATTAGGCCAGGGGATGAAGGTTGTTCCCACTGAGCAAATCATGTTTAGCATGTCTTGGATGATCCTGTGTGCTAATGATTGTGACACATCAAACTTGTCTAACACCTCCCTAAAGCTGTACTGATTCTTTTTTGAGTCACAGGTATCAATACACATTTAGGTACAATGACACAAACGTATATATCTATATACATCTATAGATCGATCGATCGATCGATCTATATCTCTTTATAGAGATATAGATATATAGATATCTCTCTCTCTCTCTCATATATAATATATATATATATATATATATATATATATATATATATATATATATATATATAAAATACAGATATATAATACTGTAGATATGTATTATTTTCTTCTCTCTTTAAGGAATAGAAGAACTGCATTTAAAAATGCAATAGTAAAAATAAATAAAATAGCTTTTTAAAAATTGTGCATTTTCAAATAAAGTACTTCATTATTGAAAAATAACATTTCAAGTAAGGTTCCAGCTACTGCACTCATGCACTCCTGGACAACCCCTCCATGAGTAAATGGCTTTTTGTATTGACCAAAAATCCAAGCAACTCTGGGGGAACATTCATCAGTTCTTAGAGAGTCCATGTGGAGTTATTTTTCAATGTCTCCGCCTCACTCGTCTCTCTGTCTTCTCTCCTTGTATCGCTCACTCGTCTTTCCGTCTGTCACTCGCTTCTCATCTCTTTCATCGGTCTGTATTCATTTAAAGTACTTTATTGACTATAGGTCCAGGTCTGTATGGGACCGTGTCTGGGTCTGGACACAGACCATTGTCTGCCAGTCCGAAATGAAAACAAGAAATGACAAGCCTACTCTGATCCCAGTCTTCAGTTTTATGCAACGGAAGGCCTAATGCATTAAAGTGTTATCGATGACGTTTTGAGAGAACGAGTACGAGTATATGAGCACAGTATCGGCCCGATGCCTGATGCCAGTATCGGTATCGGTCCACCCGTACTCGCTACATTGTTTTCAGTCGAGTTTCCACTGTGTCAATGTGGTTTTCTGCTTCTTTGATTCACTGGTTTGTCTTTTTGAGCTTGTCCTTTATATCCTCCAACTGCTGGTTGATATACTTTCGAAAATCTTGAATCTCTCGTAAAATCCTCTCCATGTTTACCTTTGCTCTTTATTTGCATTTCAGATATCTGTCAGTGTGGAAATGTGCTTCGTCATTCTCATTAAGTTCTGCAGTATTTTTCTTGCTTTTTTTCTCTCATTTCCATATCTATATGACTTTTCTTAAATGCTGTGTGGGCTTTAATCCTTGAATAGCAGAATATTTAAATTTCTGTCGGAAGAGATCACTTTCTAGGCTGCCATCTCTGCTGTAGGTGGAACCTGGAGCCTAGTCATCCATGTTCAGCTGACCTCACATTCTGTTCCAGTCAAGGACAATCCTTGAGTGGCTGTGACTTAGGGGTAGAGCCAGCGTCTCGTTACCGGGAGGTCGCTGGTTCGATTCCCCTGGACAGGAAAGGGGATGGGCGGGGTGGTTGTGGTATTAGAATGTAACCTGAAGCCCTGAGACTACACGCTCCAGTACAGTCTGTGAAGGCATGCACCTTAACTCGTTGGTTTGTGATCTGCCACCATTAAACTACATATGACGAAGAAGAAAAAAGAGTAGGTTAGATAATTTTCCCCCCCAAATTATTGACAGGGGATTGTGAAGAAATGAGGCAGGTCTGACTAAATATTGAGAGTGCAATTACACTGCAAACAGGAGCCTACCCATACCGTATCAAGATGTCGATACTAAAGGAAAAAAGTCGTCAGCCTAGAGAACCTAAGGAAGTATGTTCTTTCATTTTCTGGAGGCATTTCTTCATCAGAAGTCATATGACGTATATGTAAGGTTTTAGTGTGTTTTCCCATGAATCTCCCATTGACTAACTAAGCAGTCACCACAGTCTGGCCACAAAACAAACCTCTGGTGAATAGAACACACCATTACTAGAGTCCTATAGAAAGAGAGTGGCGCCACCTCCGTTTACTGCAATGGTTCAGTTTTTTCACAGCAATTGCGGATCATGGAGCCCCTCAAAAGTTCCCTGAAGTTAGCACAAGCTAACTTCGACTCAATGTAATTCCTATGGAGCACACGGTCGGAGCATCACTTGTTCATGGTAAAATGTTTAAAGAATGACATTTTCACATCAGTGGTGCATCAGAATTAAATTGACATGAATAATTAAGTATGTTGGCGGATTGTCCCCGTCTAGATCAGAATATTTAGAGAATATTAACAGATAAAAGTTTAGGCTAGCACACTAGATGACGATAGCAACACATGCAACAGGCTGATAAATGTAAATTCTGTTCTCTAAATATTCCAACACTGTCAATTTATACTAATAGCGAGGTTAATGTGTAGGGAGTGTGATTGTAGTTGAACATCAATTTAATATCATTGAGGCTGCGGAGTGATGGGTGAAGCTTATGTAGCCTTCACTGATTCTGGACTGTGAGCTCATAGTGTCTCTCACCACCGCATTGCATTGACTCAACCCCATCGTCAGTATATGTTTCTAGAAAGAGAGCTATTTTGTGAAATATTGCAGCCTATACAATTATACAATAGCCTACTATAGGGCTGTCAGTTTTTATTTGATATTCGAATATAGGTGCAATGATGCCACTTCACAACTTTATCTTACATGCTGCAGACTTAACAGGTAGGCTTGAGGAGCGGTCCACCTTTACTCTCCTGCCTGTTAGGTCGCACTCAGGGATCGACAGTTTTTGGCGGCGTGCTGGATGTGCAGCAGCAACTGTGAGTCGTTCAAAAACCTTCTAAACTCTGTGTACACAAACAATGTTCACAACATCTGCTGTTCTTGCTGTTGACCAGTCACGAGCAAGACCTGCATATGTTGTGTTTTGGTGCTGGTCTACTGGTTTTTCCAGCAGGGTGGTTGGTGGTTCAATTCCACCAAGGTAGTTTAGCTGTTTAGTATGTTCCCACAAAGTGTTTCTATTGTAAAGACATGGAGAAATGAATGTCATAGATGACAAAGTAATACTACTGTTTCATGGTTAGTCGACGATCGTCCCTCAAAAGTCGGTAAAGTTATGGCCACAGTCACGACATTGCCTCAAGGAGGTCCAGTTTCAAACTGCGGTCAAGCCAGCTGTGGTTCGCGTTTGCTTGGTCAAATCAGCCGCACGTTGTTTTCTAGTGCGAAAATCTACTAACATTTACGGTAATAGTAATGAAACCGCTCTGAAGAGCTTCTGGTAGTGACAGTGGGGCAGACTGCAGTCACACAGTCAGACCCGTGAAACTTACGATACTTTTGCAGTAATTATTCCCGGTAATAAACTGAAGGTATCACGAAGGTATGCGTCCGGATTTCAAAGTAAAGGACGAGAGAAAAAACTTAAGGATATTTCACCCAACTCTGATGTGGAATAAAAAGCTCATTTTCCATAAGTAGTCTGTGATTCATATACTGCTGAACTTAGTACTTCCTAGACCACGTGCATGACTAATATGAAGTACTTTTACTGTGTACTTTTCGAGTAATCCTGTGTCAAAATACTGACCAGATGTCAAGATTAAGGATATTTCACCCAACTTTGATGTGGAATAAAAAACATATTTTCCATAAGAAGTCCCTGATTCATATACTGCTGAACTTGGTACTTCCTAGACTACCTGCATGCATAATATGAAGTACTTTTACTGTGTACTTTTCGAGTAATCCTGTGTCAAAATTCTTCAGAGGACAAGATTAAGTATATTTCACCCAACTTTGACGTTAAATAAAAAGGTTATTTTCCATAAGTAGTCCATGATTCATATACCGTTGAACTTAGCACTTCATAGACTACCTGCATGCATAATATGAAGTACTTTTACTGTGTACTTTTTGAGTAATCCTGTGTCAAAATCCTTAACAGAGGACAAGATTAAGGATATTTTACCCAACTTTGACGTGCAATAAAAAACATATTTTCCATAAGTAGTCTATAATTTCTATACTGCTGAACTAAATACTTCCTAGACTACCTGCATGAATAATATGAAGTACTTTTACTGTGTACTTTTCGAGTAATCCTGTGTCAAAATCCTGACCAGATCACAAAATTAAGGATATTTCACCCAACTTTGATGTGGAATAAAAAACATATTTTCCATAAGTAGTCCCTGATTCATATACTGCTGAACTGGGTACTTCCTAGACTACCTGCATGCATAATATGAAGTACTTTTACTGTGTACTTTTCGAGTAATCCTGTGTCAAAATTCTTCAGAGGACAAGATTAAGTATATTTCACCCAACTTTGACGTTAAATAAAAAGGTTATTTTCCATAAGTAGTCCATGATTCATATACCGTTGAACTTAGCACTTCATAGACTACCTGCATACATAATATGAAGTACTTTTACTGTGTACTTTTTGAGTAATCCTGTGTCAAAATCCTTAACAGAAGACAAGATTAAGGATATTTTACCCAACTTTGACGTGCAATAAAAAACATATTTTCCATAAGTAGTCTATAATTTCTATACTGCTGAACTTAGTACTTCCTAGACTACCTGCATGCATAATATGAAGTACTTTTATTGTGTACTTTTCGAGTAATCCTGTGTCAAAATCCTGACCAGATCACAAAATTAAGGATATTTCACCCAACTTTGACGTTAAATAAAAAGGTTATTTTCCATAAGTAGTCCTTGATTCATATACCACTGAACTGAGTACTTCCTAGACTACTTGCATGCATAATATGAAGTACTTTTACTGTGTACTTTGAGTAATTGTCAAAATCCTTAACAGAGAAAAGAATAAGTATTTTTCACCCAAATTTGACGTTAAATAAAACGCTTATTTTCCATAAGTAGTCCCTGATTCATATACTGCTGAACTTAGCGCTTCCAAGACTACGTGCAGTAGTAGTAAACCTCTGTCAAAATCCTTAACAGATAAATAGAGTAAGTCTTTTCGCCCAAATTTGATGTACTTGTAACCACGTATTATTAGACTTTGGTATTGCTCCCTTTTTGTTAAGTAAAAGATCGGAGTATTTCCTCCAACACTGTGCAAATCTGAAACTTGGATTCATGAGTAGGTCTTTTTCCAGTCATAACGACACCCCAAGTATATAACTCCTGGTACGAGTAGTACCAGGAGTTAAAGGAACAACTTGAACAGATGTAGAAGGTGAAGTCTAAATCTATCACTATGAAATCATTAACTTTTATTAATAATGATTTCTCAACATGAGTGCATGGGAGAAAGCAGGTAAAGCAGGGGAATGAGGGCACAGATGAGGTCAAATGATATTCTTTGTGCTGATGATACATGATATTGAATAAATCATACAGAGAGACAATCTGGAAAGGAAACTGTGAACTGTGTCCTCATTCCACCGCTTTAACTGCTTTCTCCCATGCACTCATGTTGAGAAACCATTATTAATAAAAGTTAATGATTTCATAGTGATAGATTTAGACTTCACCTTCTACATCTGTTCAAGTTGTTCCTTTACTCCTGGTACTACTTGTACCAGGAGTTATATACTTGAGGTGTCGTTATGACTGGAAAAAGACCTACTCATGAATCCAAGTTTCAGATTTGCACAGTGTTGGAGGAAATACTCCGATCTTTTACTTAACAAAAAGGGAGCAATACCAAAGTCTAATAATACGTGGTTACAAGTACATTTCTACATCAAATTTGGGCGAAAAGACTTATTCTATTTCTCTGTTTAAGGATTTTGACAGAGGTTTACTTAAAAAGTCCACAATAAAAGTACTTCAAATCATGCATGCAAAGGATTCTAGGAAGTACTAAGTTCAGTGGTGTATGAATCAAGGACTACTTATGCAAAATAAGCGTTTTATTCCACATCAAAGTTGGGTGAAATATCCTTAATTTTGTGATCTGGTCAGGATTTTGACACAGGATTACTGGAAAAGTACACAGTAAAAGTACTTCATATTATTCATGCACGTAGTTTAGGAAGTACTAAGTTCAGCAGTATATGAAACAGAGACTACTTATGGAAAATAAGCTTTTTATACCTCGTCAAAGTTGGACAAAATATCATTATTTTCGTCCTCTGTAATGGATTTTGACAGAGGATTACTCGAAAAGTACACAGTAAAGGTACTTCATATTATGCATGCAGGTAGTCTATGAAGTACCAAGTTCAGCAGTATACGAATCAGGGACTACTTATGGAAAATATGTTTTTTATTCCACATCAAAGTTGGGTGAAATATCCTTAATCTTGACATCTGGTCAGTATTTTGACACAGGATTACTCGAAAAGTACACAGTAAAAGTACTTCATATTATTCATGCACGTAGTCTAGGAAGTACTAAGTTCAGCAGTATGTGAAACAGAGACTACTTATGGAAAATAAGCTTTTTATTCCACAGCAAAGTTGGGTGAATTATCCTTATTCTTGACATCTGGTCAGTATTTTGACACAGGATTACTCGACAAGTACACAGTAAAAGTACTTCATATTATTCATGCAGGTGGTCTAGGAAGTACTAAGTTCAGCAGTATATGAATCATGGACTACTTATGGAAAATAAGCTTTTTATTCCACATCAAAGTTGGGTGAAATATCCTTAAGTTTTTTCTCTCGTCCTTTACTTTGAAATCCGGACGCATACCTTCGTGATACCTTCAGTTTATTACCGGGAATAATTACTGTAAAAGTATCGTAATTTTCACGGGTCTGACTGTGTGCCCCACTGTCACTACCAGAAGCTCTTCAGAGCGGTTTCATTACTATTACCGTAAATGTTAGTAGATTCGCGCACTAGAAAACAACGTGCGGCTGATTTGACCAAGCAAACGCGAACCACGGCTGGCTTGACCGCAGTGGTTTACTGTCTGTGGCTAATATGCAAAACAGGGGCGTCCACTTCCATATGGACCGAGCAGGGGCAAACAGAACTTTCACATCCGGTGGCGAGGTAAAATCGCTTGTCGGCTTGTTTGAAGTTAAACTTTGGTGAACTCTGACCTGTGAAGTTCGCAGTCATGACATTTAACTACGTAGGTGCACCAAAAAGACGGACTACAACCCAGTCAACTGACTTCCGGGTCCCTCACATCCTGCACTGGCCGGCGATGGTCATCCGCTCGCATTGTGCCATTAGTCCGCAACTTCACTAAACCCGGCGAAAAACCGGTTAAATGTGCCTCCTGCCATTCCGTCTTAGTCGGTCGACCCACTGCAACACAACAGACAGGTGTTACAGACCCGCACATATCTATTCAAATAAAATTCAAACTTACCCATTATATTACACGCGTCCGTCCATGTACGTTAAATCCTCTTAGTAATCCTCCTCCTTCTCGTCGTCGTCTTCGTCTTCTTCTTCGCTTATTGGCAGATAACAAAACAACTTTAAAATATGCTTATGCTGCCGCCACCTACTGTCTAGGATAAATACTGTCTCGGCAATACATACTGATCGGTGTATAGCAGCTCCTTCAGACCCATCTGCTTGGCAGTCTGACTGTGTTCCATCCAAAACCTCTCAAGTTAGTATCACTCACTTAAACCTTCCTTTCCACATGACTTTAGTCAAACCCGCTGATAGTACTGATTGTTTCTGTTGTCTGTGATGTAATGGCAACTTAATAATATCTTCTAGCAGGGCATTTACTGTTTACAGTTTTACAGTTTTGTAAGTATAGAAATAATTATTATAATTTTTTTGTTGAAGATTAACCTGATCACGCTGGGTCTGTGCACTGTAAACAAAGTAAAGGTTTCTAAACTATAGCATTAACATTGCAGAGTGTGCCCATGGCAGCAAGGCCATTTTTTCAAGGCTTCAACATTAAACAGGAAGTTGATTTCACTTCAGCACACTTGTCCAATCTGCCCCAAACTTTAGAGGTTTGATAAGAGTCCCATCCTGAAGACACCTACATGCCAATGTTCAACGACCTAGTGTACCTACTGGCTACAGGAAATGACTGATGAATTTAAGGATTTTATCATGAAATTTGAGGTATGGATATAAGAAGATATGGAAAAACAACATTTTCTTTTGTCACTAAGGGGCGCATTGACTGCAACAGAATATTGGCATGTTAATGTTAGAGCTGTGACTCATCAGACTAAAGTCATGGGCAGATTCTACGACGACACTGGAGCATTTTCCAGTTTCAAGGTGACACGTGGACCTTCACCACAGTGCCAAGGCCATGCCCTTCAACAAAAACTCAGACTTCACTACATAGTCAAGGTCTGAAGTGTTTTCTCCCGAATGTACTTAAGTATACATATTGCATTTAGTGCCAAGTATCAACTGACTTGGGCCTACAAATCTGACTTAGTGAAAGGCAGCTGGAAGTGGCTGGAGAAAACCACCATATCCACAAATACAAAAACATATCCTTCATCGTAGTGCCATTGTGGTACCATCTCAAATCCCCAGTCACTGGATGATGCCATTATCAGGTTTTCATGCTCTATTATGAAGCAGATGCACAGAATATTTAGAACTGAGGGTCTTCCATTCTGTCCCATCTGGTGTAATCCCATCCTGTCAGCTTCAGTGTGACACTGAGTAATAAATGGGCAAAGCCTTGGCATTGAAACAGTTGGACAGATCTTTACTAATAAAACCATACCTTTTCAACAACTTAACCTCAGTTTGGCCTTCTAGATTCTTCTTTTATTAACATATGCACAGCGGTCGTCGGTTATAAATCAGAAATGTAAAGAAGGAATTGCCCTTGCCCCATGATAGGAATGGAAAGAGCCTTTTATTTAAGAAGACAACCTCGTCATTTATAGCTTAATGGGCAGCTTCAAATGCATCTTCTCGTGTCCAGCGGGCTTGGGAGCATAACCTCAGTATTTCATTGACTGCTACTCAGTGGAAGACAATTTGGTGGTTGGCGCTGAGCTCTCCTAAATGTGTGAGATTGTGAGTAGAGCATATAGCCTATTACCTGTGTCAGCAATAGTTATGCTGGCACAACTGTGGCAAACAGGGCTTATTACTCCACCTGCTTTGGGACTGGTCCAGCTGTTAAAACACTCTGATCAAAAGTAATATCCCTAATGTTGAAGTTTATTACTTACTGTTAATTTCTCAGTTTGTCCCATTGCAGGCTTGCTGGGTCAAAACCAGATGCTGGGGCCACTGCTGAACGGCTCTGGACTTTGGGTTGCTTAACTAAAAGAATCATCTCTCTATAAAAGCAAGAAATCTCTGTCTGTCTGTCTGTGTGTGCCTCAAATATCTCTGCAGATCAGGATCAGACTGACCTGAGATTTTCAGCATGGCTGCTGCGTGGTTCAAGGGTGTGCAACGTCGGATTTGTTGGGACTACAATGATACCGTTGATAAATTATTTAATAGATGCTTTATGAATTCCGCTAGCATTGTCAACCATAGTCACCATAGCCACATGCGCACCAGAGCCAATCACTGCACACCATAGCCACGTGCACACCAGAGCCAATCAATGCAGAGCCCACCCCCATGACACACCTTAAGAAACAAACAGATTTATACCTGCAGCGGCGTGAGCTGGACCGAGATTTTGCCGGCAGTTCGGTCCTGTTTTGTGCATCTAAACTGACTGTTGTGGATTAATGAGACTGAATGAGTCTGGACCGAGTCTGTTCCGGTCTGAGGAGATCCGGATACGCGAGGACAACAAACTGGAATTGGAATCTCTGGATGTTCGTGTGTAGCTAGCTGCTAGCCCGCCCTCATGCCCCACGTCCTGAGTCGACGGACGAGCCAGAGTTACGATAAATAATGTCCGCCACGTTTGCTTTGCGTCTGGTGCAGGAAGAAATGGTAAAAATGGGCTGTTGTCACGAAATTGTCTGCAAGCAGGAAGTGTTTGCAAGCAAAAAAACACCTATCCTATTGGTGGAAAAGGCACCACACCAACCAATCACAAAATTATATGGCATTACATGTGATTTGGTTGCTGAGGAACAGGTAGAAGTTGTGGGAGGGACGGCAGAGTCACAAAAGCAGTGACGGTGATAGAGATAGCGAGTTTTGAGAGTTGAGAGATTTGTGACATATAGCGTGTTCGGAGTGTATAGTTAGTGTGTTATGTAGTGTTTGGTGTAGTGTGTTTAGTGTGTAGTGTAGTCGTTTTTTGTGTTGTGAGTCAAAACAAGTAGACTGCTGAATGTGGAGCAGGCAGTGCAGCTGGAAGGAGCCGAGGCATTGCCTGCATTTAAATGTAAATAATTACATATATAACTTTGTAAATTTCGAAAAACGTATGCACAAATTTTGCAAACAATTTATATTTGCATTCTAAGTAATAAAAATGGTTCGTTAAACATATTTGTGGTTTTCACAGTAAAAAATCTCACTTTTTCCTACTCAGATTTTATGTTTTTTTGTGATTTTAGGTCCATTGTGTTAATACAGTATGTTAAAATGAAACAATAACTGTACAGTCACACATGTGAGGTTGTGCTGAAAATAATGACACCAAACAAGGCAAGGTAAGTAGTTTTTAAGGTGAAATATAATGGTAAAATCAAAAGTAGTCAAAAACGGCCAATTATATCCCTGACGTCCCACCTTCAAACACAGCCTCATTTGACCATCCATGAAAATGCTACTTAACCTCCCACTTTTCTATAGAAATACATACTTCCTACGGGAAATGCACTAGTTCTTCTAAACTGGAAGGTACGTTAACCGGGCTACTTCTCTTGAGACTCTTGGCTTGAGAAATACCTGGATCTGTTCAACATCCAGTTTTTTTAATACCCATATTTATTATTAGTAAATAACAATTCACTGCCACACTGTTTATAATTACATGTTCATTTTGTACAATATTATGTTTATATGTATATACAAGTCTATTGTATTTTTTACCTTTTTATAATAATTGTTTCTATTATTATTGCTTTTTGTAATATTACTGTCCTTTGACTGCTGTCACAAAGAAATGTCCCCGTTTGTGGGACAATAGAGGAATTCTGATGCTGATTCTGAACATGGAATATTCAGCCTACCCATTAAAAGACTTTGAAAACAGGTGGTGGTGGCACTGCTCCCCCATGTATTACAAGAACTGGACACTATAACCACAGTAAAACTGTTACATAATTTCCCCTAAGACATGGTGAGATAACAGTTTCCCATTTATAAAATATCATGACATCATTGCAGCACTGCACGTTCTTTGACTTGTCCCAAATTTTGTTTTAGTTAAAAATAATTTGATGCCATACCAGAGGCAGGTAGAACAGCCTGATGAAGTAAGTGATTATACTTCAAACATCTAAAAAAAAAAAAAGCTACAATAATGTTTAATCTATGAAAATAAATGCAGATTTAAACAAAATTACCACACTTCATTTTTATTTGCAGTTGACAGTCTTGCCAGTGGAACCCTGCCGGCAGGGTTCAGGTTCTAGTTATGGTCCTTCATCCACTGCTCAGTCCACTGTGCTATCTGCTCCAGGTTTTTCTCAAGGTCCTCAGGAGTGTTGCTGGGCAGCTGGTGGACAATATTCTCACTGTATGCCTCCATGGCCTCTTCATAGATGGTCTGGAAGATTTCACACTGCACATTGTCCTGCAGCTTCTTCCCTGTGTAACCTCTGTCAGTCACACAGTAGGGAGACAGACAAACAACAAAACAATTTAACTATGTAGCCTACGTTACTACAGTAGAAGCACAAAAATCAAGGAGAAATTATGAATAAACACAATTTGAATAAGTAAACAATAGCAGGTAGGCGCGATGCTCTGCTCTGCTCCTGAAACTCTCCCGCCAGGGGTATAAAGCCAATTGAAAGACAAAACAAAACAGCGTTGCACACTTCAATAACATTGACTTACCCAGTGGAATCACAGGGTTAAACATTTACCATGTAAAACTAGCTTCAAATGTAATATTGGAAGAAAACCACCTGTTGAACACTGGCAGAGAGATGTAGTCTTGTGTGCCCCATGGGAAAAAAATTGGTACAGTAGGCAGTGACGAGACACAATTAGTTTTTATCCCTCATGAATTTTGTCATGAATTACAGAACTTGCATAAATTGAACCGCCACCTTACTGTGGTGGAGGGGTTTGAGTACCTGAATGATCCTAGGAGCTATGTTGTCCGGGTCTTAATGCCCCTGGTAGGATCTCCCAAGGCAAACAGGTCCTAGGTAATGATTCAGACTAAGAGCGGTTCCAATGCCCCTGATGACAAACATTAAAACAAGGTCGTTCATGTCTCCTGGAATGGCGTCACCGGGGCCCCACCCTGGAGCCAGGCCTGAGGTTGGGGCTCGCAGGCGAGCGCCTGGTGGCCGGGTCTTTGACGTGGGCCCACCCTCCAGTAGGTTCACCACCCGCAGGAGGGTGCAGAAGGGGCCGGTGCTTTGTGATTTGGGTGGCCGTCGTGGGCGGGGGCCCCGACGACCCAATCCCCGGACGGTGACTCTGGCCATGGGGACATGGAATGTCATCTTGCTGGGGGGGAAAGAGCCTGAGCTAGTGAGAGGTTGAGCAGCACCGGCTAGAGATAGTTGGGCTCACCTCCACGCACAGCTGGGCTCTGGAACCTAACTCCTTGAGAGAGGCTGGACTCTCTTCCACTCTGGAGTTGCCCGCGGTGAGAGGCGGCAAGCTGGCGTGGGCTTGCTTATAGCTCCCCAGCTCGGCCGCCATATGTTGGAATTTTCCCCGGTGAACGAGAGGGTCATCTCCCTGCGCCTTTGGGTCAGGAGTGGGTCTCTCACTGTCGTTTCGGCTTACAGGCCGAACAGCAGTGTAGAGTACCCGGCCTTCTTGGAGGCCCTGGGAGGGGTACTGGAGAGTGCACCAACCGGGGACTCCATCGTTCTACTGGGGAACTTCAACGCTCACATGGGCGGCAACAGTGTTACCTGGAGGGCCATGATCGGGAGGAACGGTGGTGTTTTGTTGCAGGACTTCTGTGCTAGTCACAGCTTGTCCATAACAAACACCATTTTCAAGCATGAGGGTGTCCATAAGTGCGCATGGCACCAAGACACCCTAGCCATATGTATTGGACACTCAGGTGAAGAGAGGGGCTGAGCTGTCAACTGATCACCACCCGGTGGTCAGTTGGATCCGCTGGCAGGGGAGGAAGCTGAACAGACTTGGCAGACCCAAACATATTGTGAGGGTCTGCTGGGAACGTCTGGCGGAACCCTCTGTCAGGGAGGTCTTCAACTCCCTCGGTTTGACCAGATCCCGAGGGAGGCTGGGGACATTGAGTTCAAATGGACCATGTTCTCCACTTCTCCAGTGCCTGTTGTGGCGGCAATCCCCGAACCCGGTGGTGGACACCAGAAGTAAGGGATGCTGTCAAGCTAAAGAAGGAGTCATATCGAGCCTGGTTGGCTTGGGGGACTCCTGAGGCAGATGACGGGTACCGGCAGGCCAAGCGTGCAGCAGCACGGGAAGTCGCGGAAGCAAAGTCTTGGGTCTTGGAAAAGTTTGGGGAGGCCATGGAGGAGGATTACAGGTCGGCCTGGAGGAAATTCTGGCAAACCATCCGGCGCCTTAAGAAAGGGAAACAACCCTCCACCAACACCGTTTATGGTGGAGGTGGGGAGCTGTTGACCTCGACTGAGGATATCGTCGGGCGGTGGAAGGAATACTTTGATGATCTCCTCAATTCCACTGACACGCCTTCCATAGAGGAAGCAGAGGCTGGGGACTCAGAGGTTGATTCATTCATCACCCAAGCCGAAGTCACTGAGGGAGTTCGGAAGCTCCCCAGTGACAAAACAGCAGGAGTGGATAAGATCCACCCTGAGTACCTCAAGACTCTGGATGTTGTGGGGCTGTCTTGGCTGACACGTCAGTGCAGCATCGCATGGCAGTCAGGAACAGTGGCTCTGGACTGGCAGACCGGGGTGGTGGCCCCTGTATTCAAAAAGGGGGACCGGAGAGTGTGTTCCAACTGTCTGGGGATCACACTCCTCAGCCTCCCTGGGAAAGTCTATTCCAGAGTACTGGAGAGGAGAATTCAGCCAATAGTCGAACCTCGGATTCAGGAGGAACAATGCGATTTTCATCCTGGCTGTGGAACACTGGACCAGCTCTATACCCTCCGCAGGGTGCTCGAGGGTTCATGGGAGTTTGCCCCACCAGTCCACATGTGTTTTGTGGACTTGGAGAGGGCATTCGACCGTGTCCCTCGTGGCATTCTGTGGGAGGTGCTTTGGGAGTAGGGGGTCGGGGGCCCTCTGCTAAGGGCTGTACGGTCCCTGCACCATCGGAGCAGGAGCCTGATTCACACTGCCGGCAGTAAGTCAGACCTGTTACCGGTGCATGTTGGACTCCGTCAGGGCTGCCCTTTGTCACCGCTACTGTTAATTATTTTTATGGACAGAATTTCTAGGTCGCAGTCAGGGGCCGGAGGGGGTCTGGTTCGGAAGCCACTGGATTTCATCTCAGACGATGTTGTCTTGTTGGCTACTTCTAGCCAGGACCTCCAGCATGTCCTGGGGCGTTTTGCAGCCGAGTGTGAAGCAGCTGGGATGAGAATCAGCACCTCCAGGTCTGAGGCCATGGTTCTCGACCAGAAAAAAGTGGCTTGCTCCCTCCGGGTTGGGGAAGAGTTCCTGCCTCAAGGGGAGGAGTTCAAGTATCTTGGGGTCTTGTTCATGAGTGAGGGAAGGATGGAACGCGAGATTGACAGGCGGATCGGTGCAGCGGCCGCAGTAATGCCGTCGTTGTATTGGTCTGTCGTGGTGAAGAGAGAGCTGAGCCGAAAGGCAAAGTTCTCGATTTACCGGTCAATCTACTTTCCTACCCTCACCTATGGTCATGAACTTTAGGTCGTGACCGAAAGAATAAGATCCCAGATACAAGCGGCCGAAATGAGTTTCCTCTGCAGGGTGGCGGGGCGCTCCCTTAGAGATAGGGTGAGGAGCGCTGTCACCTGGGAGGAGCTCGGAGTAGAGCCGCTGCTCCTCCACATCGAGAGGAGCCATCTCAGGTGGCTCGGGCATCTGTATCGGATGCCCCCAGGACACATTCCTCGGGAGGTGTTCCTGGCATGCCCCACTGGGAGGAGACCCCGAGGAAGACCCAGGACACGCTGGAGTGACTATATCCCTCGGCTGGCCTGGGAACCCCTTGGGATCCTCCCGGAAGAGCTGGAGGAAGTGTCCAGGGAGAGGTAAGTCTGGGTGTGCCTGCTCAGACAGCTGCCCCCGTGACCCGGCCCCGGATAAGCGGAAGAAAATGGATAGATGGATGGATGGATGGACATAAATTGTCACTTATAGATATTAATGAAAGTCGCAGTTTGTTGTAAATAAAGTTAATACCTTTTAGTTTTGAGTTCAGTTGCTCTGTGAACTACACTGTCTTTCTCAAAAGTCACCAACACCAACAGGGCTGTCACCTCAGCACAGAAAAAATATCATAAAAAGGTGAAAATCACAATAAAACGGGCAATATTGAGAGCTGCAGTTATGTAAAAGGAGAGTAAGTCAGTTCTGTGAGCTAAGTAATATTCGGACCCACTCTACTGTTTGAGTATTGGGGACTGTTGGGTGTGTAGTCTTTCCAATTAAGTCCTTTCACAGGGTGATCAGTTTTACGACAAACTGACTTTCTTGGATTGAGCCGAGAGTGGCATACCGTTAGCCATTTTTTGATATCAGCTTCTGCGCAAGATTTCAATTGTTCAAAAGACATGAACCAAAATCTGAAATCTCAAGCTCAATTGTCCATGGGCTTAAAGTCGGGTAGCCATAGCCATACATTTATTGAGGTTCAGCATACATGATAAATGAAGTGGAAATTACCTGCTCTCTAACCGTGTGTACAGCTGGGTGTTGTCTGTGCGTAGGACAAAGACGATGTGAAACCAGCGTTTGGGGAACAGGTCACAGCCATGATAGTCAACAATTGCGCCACCTTCTGTCATCTTTTCTTCCAGCTCATCGACCACCTGCACAATCACATCAAGTCACAACATTGGCATTTGACATTCAACCAACCTAATACAATCTGTAATGATAGTTTACTTATTGGTTAAACAAGTTCAAATTAAACACACCTCAGCTCACAGGACGACTAAGGTGCCCCTACAATCTCTCAATTATGGTGATAATTTAGCCTATAATCTGTTTTCACATAGTATTATAAAGTGGCCAATGAAGGACACATGAATAAAATACCTCTTCCTCCATGTCTCTCCATGATGCGAAGTGCACCATTTTCTAAAAGCATTTCAAAACTAAAACAGCTCCATGCTGGTAAGAAGGGATGTCCTGAGCCAATCTGTGAGATTGGTATCGGGGCCGACATGGGCACTGTTTTACTGATCGACAATTCTGAACGTGGCCCGATGATTTTTACGACGGAGCAGAATTTGTGACAGAATGCAGATGCATACCTGTGGATAAAATGTCTGCTGTGTGAAAATGTTATTAAATTAAAAAGCGAAAGCAGTCCAGCAGTGACATGTAACACCTGCAATACGGCCGTTTCCTGAGGGGGTAACAAAAGAGCTGCATTTAATACTACACATTTGTTACTGCGCATAAAAAACTAACACCCAAAAGCAATACAAAGAGTTCACTCAAGCAACACAGGCAAAGGCACTGAAGCAACAAACACTCGCAGATACCTTTAAAAATAAAGAGAAATGTCCTCGAGACAATGACATGGCCACAAATATTACAGAGAAGATAACTGAATTAATCGCTCTGGAAAACCAGCTCATCTCCGTGGCAGAGGATCAGAGTTGCCAACTCTCCCGATTCATGCGGGATACTCCCGATTTTTAACCCTATCTCCCGCGATGCTCCCGGTCAGTAATTTCTCCCATTAATCTCCCGATTTACAGTGAAGGAAACAAGCAAGATTGTGGGGGATATTTGTAGTATCTGGCAACCCTGGCCTGCATGCACGTATGAGGAATGCCGGTGACGTGACTCAGTCACTCGCTGGAGGCAGTGATATGCTAAGTAGCGTTGATACTGCTGGAAAATCAGATGAAGAAGAGGTGGATTCTGTCTTTCCGGCTCAGCTTTCGGACAGAGATGGATAGAGTAAGAGGAAGAGAGACACCTGACACTCCTCCAAAGAAAAGAAAAACTGAAAAAGAAAAGAAGAAATATGCGTCCAGATTCAACATTGCGTGGACCGAGACTTTCCCCTGGGTTAGAGCCAGCCGGTGTAGTACCCACCATGCGTTTTGCGAGGCTTGCCAAGTTGATTTTAGTGTGGAGCACAGCGGGAAAATCGATTTGATGAAGCATGCTAGCACTGCGAAACATAAAGTAGCCATAGAAGGACAGAGGAGAATGCCAAAGATGGACTCATTCTTCATTAGAGGACAGACAGAGGCTGATCAAGTGACTAGGGCAGAATGTAAAATGGCCATGCTGATTGAAAAAAACAACATGCCAATGGCATTCAGCGATGAGTTCAGTAAAAGAGTTGCTGCGATGTTTCCCAATTCAGAAATCACCAAGAAGTATTCCTCTGGGAGAACAAAAACAACACAGATTATAAAAGGTAAGAAACATGATTAGCTATTTCTTTTAATGTATGATTCGCAAAGCGGTTTTTGAAATAAGGCAAAGGAAAAACGTTTTTGCCTTGACTCGAGATGCTGGTGTAGTTTTGCCAATATTCTATTGCTGGCTGGCTAGCTAAGTTATATTATATGTAAACAAAAGCAATAACGTGAGCAACAAAATAAAGCTGTGCTCTTTCCCTTCTCATTACTCTCTCTATAATAGTAACTATTTCTTTTTAATTAAGCTTATTTGTGGGGTAGGCTTACTCTATTGCTGGATGGAGAATATACATGCCAAATTGAGGCAATTTGAACCATATCATCTCAATTAATAGTGAATAAAAACATAATTTTGTAACTTCGCAGAAGCCATTGCCTTGGAGCTGGATGACCAAGTCACCAAGACATGCCAGACTACACCATTTGCTCTTCTTTGTGATGAGTCCAAGAACATAAAGCAAGACAAGGGATTCGTGATTCTGGCCAGGGTCTACTGTGAGGCTGAGATGCAGGTACTGGAATGTCTGATTTGATTATATGTTTATGTTCATGATTATTGCGTCTTGTAAGCCCATATGGGCTGGGCATCCTATTTGTGGTGCATGACACTTTAAAAAATATTCAAATTCCAAAAATACAGGTGGCCACAAGGTTCTTAGACATGCCAGTTTGCAACATGGGGAATGCTGAGCACCTATATGAGAAGCTGGCATCCACTTTGAGGTGAGCTTTGTGTGAAAGCATAATATTACCATGCTTTGATTAACGGTAGAATGACTATGCAGAGTAGAAAATATTACTATAGCACTATATTAGTGCATTTCATTTATCATCTATGTATATTTCCATTCTTTTATTAAATGTTTTTGTTCGCGAAAGGAACATTCCTTGGGAGGGGCTATAGCCTTTAACTCCGACAACGCCAGTGTAATGAAGGGCAGACACAATTCAGTGATCACCAGACTTCGGAGCAGCCAACCACATGTCCAAGGCTTGGGCTGTATATGCCACCTCATGCAGCTTGCCACGGATTGTGGCGTCAAGGCCATACCTCTTCCAGTGGAGGACTTCTTAGTCGGTATTTACTACCACTTTGACAAGAGGTAAATATATTGAGTATTATTTATTTCCACACATTGTATTGGGTACTTCTTTACTTAAGTAAATGATTTCAATACTTCTACCACCACTGACCTTATACTGTTTTGTTCCTTGCTATGAATATTACAAACCTTACCATTTTAATATTTTACTATCTCTTTCCTTCAGTGCAAAGAGGTGTGAGCTGTGTAAAGAATTTGTGCACTTCACCGACTCTGACTCCCTCAAGCTCCTGAGGTACTGCTCCACCAAGTGGCTCAGCCTCCTCACCTGCATTCAGCGAGTGCTCAACCAGTGGGCAGCTCTACAACCCTACTTTGAGAGCCGTGATGAGGTGGAGGGGAATGCCAAAATCCCTGCTCTGGCAGGACATCGCCGTGACCCTGAGATGAAGCGTACTTTCTTTTCCTGAGTGTGGCTCTAAAGCCCTTAGCATACTTCAACACATCCTTTCAGGTGGGTAGCTTATATGATATAATACTGAAAACATGATATACAGTATGTATTTCCTATGCTTTTTATTTCGTTTTTCTTCTATTTCCCCACAGTCAGAGAAGGTCATGATTCACAAACTAGAAAGAGAGATGTGCAAGCTGGTCAAGTGATTCCTCTGATACCTTGTTCCAGGCAAGGGCAATCATGGACATCCAAGTGAAGGAAATCCAGTATCCAGTATCGAAAAGGAAAACCAGCTTGATGCAGACCTTTTCATCGGAACAGCGACAAAGGAATTCATCAGAAATGAAGACCTTACACCCACAACGGAGAGGAGAATCTTTCAGTGAGTACACTACTGCTTCTCAAATTATTTTTAATAGTAATTTACTATTAATGAAAGCTGTAGGTGTCCCCTAAAATAATCATCAGTATTGCACAACTTATTTCAACTTTTAGGGCAGTTAGAGCCTTCTATGAAGCATCTATTGGAAAGATGCCTAAGTCCTTCCCCATTGAGAACCAAATGCTCAACGACCTTAGGATGCTGGACCCAACCCATCGACTTGACATGACTCCAGACACAGGTAGGATTATGCTTGGTTTCGATAGTTAAGTGAAGATAGGAAGAGAGGTCATGAAGTCAAGCATCATTCCAGTTTTTTAATTTTCAGTGGAAAGGCTAGTGGTCCTGTTTCCTCAGCTAGGCCTGTCGGTGATGCAGATAAGCTGAGGGAAGAGTTGGTGGACTACCAAGTGGCAGATAGCAAGGAGCTTACACAGGAAGAGAGGGTCGAAAGGTTCTGGGGCTTGTTAGGGAAAGATGAGAGGTTCACAGGTATGGCATCTCTGATGAAGGCTATGCTTTGCATCCCTCATAGTAATGCTAGCTCAGAGAGGTCCTTCAGTATGGTCAGAAAAATTCTGAACATGGATAACTCTACTCTTTGTGCCCTCATGTCCTGCAAGATCAAGATCAAGATCGCCGCTGCAAAGCATGCCAACTACAAGTACAACAAGTCCTTGAGTGACAAAGGGAGCAAGGATTAAGGCTTGGACATTCACACACTCACTAAGTTCAGTTCACAGAATACAGTGTCCAGTTAGTGTTGTTTGTAAGGCAAATGTTTTGCACATTGTTTACAATACTGTATTTCTGTACGTATTCTTGTTCAGTACTTTTGAGATTTTGAGGAGGGAAGGAGGCATCTATTTTTAATATGATGTGCAATAAATACTGTGTACTAAATGCATTGCAGTGTAAACGTCTTATTATTTAGCCTTCTGGTACTCATTTCAACAATTCAAACTGCTAATTTTTTCATTGTCCTCAATGGTAAACAGAATCATTTATTAAATACCAAAGAAACAACATTTTCAGAACAAGGTTCCTTCATCAGGTTTAAAATACAAGGCAAGAAATGATGACAATTTATACACACACCTGGCGGAGGAACCTTGTTCCTTGGGCCAATACACCTATGAAAAAAATCTCCCCATTTTTCACAACCCAATGTTGGCAAGTATGGAGGATCAGGGTTTGTTTCGTCACCTGGAGTTTTAGAATCCCCGGTATGCCCTACCATCTCTGCATTACATTACATTGATTCCACTTACGAGTTACAACGTGCCGGTATTCGCACTAGTTTTGTGGGTCTCATACAGCAGAGCATGTAAAACAGGCAACCGAGGAGATGCTGAACGCTGTGAAATAGACAAGCAACGAGTCCACGTCATTTTACGTGACAACGTAAGGACTATGGAAAAAGCAATGGATGATATGGAGGTACCAAGCGTGGGCTATACTCGAGGGTCTGCTGTCACAGACTCACCTGCTAACTCAAGGAAGGTGGTAGGCCATTGTTGCAATAGCATATGCAGAATAAGAAAGAGCCATATGAAAGTATATGCTTTGTTTCGACAAAATAAAAAAAACCTATTAAGTAGCGAACAGCTTGGATGCAGGTACTTTTTTCTGCAGCAGTATCATCTGGGGAAAAATATGAGTTAGGGCACAGTATCGGATCGGGACTCAGTATTGGCAGATACTAAATATTAAATGACTCGGATTGGGAAAAAAAAAAAAAACCTGATCAAAACATCCCTACTGGTAAGGCATTTTTTCCACTCCATTCAAATTTGGCACAAAAAACAACTACTGCCGACTTTACTCTGTTCCTCTGTGCGGTAAGTAAACACAATACCAACAGCACAGTAAACAAAAGAGACACATAAAAATGTATTTTGCATGGCATGTGGTAGTGTAACCCAATAGGTATAGGGATTATACTGTTTTTACCAATATTTAAAAGGTTCAACTATATAACTGAAAACTATAATAAACTGGAGTTTATTATGTTTATTTAAGGATCCCCATTAAAACACATGGATGCGCCTCTAGACTTCTTGCAGACAAGCAATAAGAAAGTACAAACTACAGTATTTAAAATTAGGAAAAAACAAGCAAACTATGCAGACACACTACCAGAGGAATTAAGCATTAGGGATAGACTGATCAACTGCCTGGCTTGAGTATTTTTCCGATTGTTTGCAATCTGTGACTTTTCTGTCAGATTGCCATTAAATAAACAAACTTAAAATGTGCTTCTTGGACTTCCGGTTGGCAATGTGAGTGAACAGACGTACTCCCTTGCTCCGTCACAAATTATCTGAAAATTCATATTTAACCACCCCCAAATCCCACAAAAAGTTGTACTAGACTATTCTCGAGTTTTAAGGAAACGAAGATGCCGAAGACTGGAAAAAAGGACAAAGGTAAAACGACAGAACTGGCGGCTAATGAAAATTCGGGAGACCCGGTCCACGTTGACGAAGGCGCCATGTTAGCTAGCGACACGGATAACGAACAGGAACACACTGTGACCAGTGCAGACATCATAAAAGCTATCACGTCCCTCAAACAGGACTTTCATTTGATGGGGTACTAACAGCTATTGAGGCCGCTTGAACGAGGCTGAAGAACGCATTTCAACCGCGGAAGACACAATAAACAGTCTGCAGACGAATGTTAAAGATTTGGAGGCCAAGGTAAAGTTACTCGAGTCCAAAACAGATGACCTAGAGTGTAGAAGCAGGCGTAACAACTTGAGAATAACAGGCATACCAGAAAAGGAAGAAGGGACTAACTGCTGTGCCTTTATTGAAAAATGGCTCTCAGAATCACTCAACATACCCTCGCCTGCAGTGGAAAGAGCGCACCGTGTCACCGGCCAAATAATTTGCCGTGGACTTTTATTGTGAAGTTTCTCAACTACAGAGATAAAGAAAGAGTCCTGAAGGCAGCAAGATTGAAAGGCCAGGTGAAATACAAGGACAATGTCACCAGATTCCACCAAGACGTATCGGCTGAAATCTACAAGCAACAAAGAGGCTTTGACGGTGTACGCCAAAAACTGCGAGAGAAAGGCATCGTCAAGCATCGGATCCTGTTCCCAGCTAGACTTTTCCTGACTCATGGAGAGGCCACTTACACCTTCGACTCGCCAGCAGCAGTCAACAACTACATTGCTGGAATGGGAGACTAAATATAGGAGAAGAAAGGATTTTTTTTCTTTTAATTTTTTTGGTTAGATGGACCTCTTCCCTCTCATCGACAACACTCAATACACGCGCACAGTAAGGCATGCCAGCAATCAATGTGATAAAAGAGATGTAACTCAGATAACGAATTACGTATCTACATATTTTGAGAGTCTTAGTCAAATGTGTGTGTACATCGGCACTTGAAAAACAGTGGAAACCAGGCAGGTATGCCCTGCATTTATTGAGTTATCACATAACCTTGTATTTTATTTTCTGTTCAGGGCTTGCCTGTCTTTCATACTATTTTTATTATCAGTATTGGTATTATTATTATTTTAATTATTATTTTCTCTTTCTTTCTCTTTATACGAAATGATAGGGAAAGAGGAATTTTGATGACTAATTAAGGATAATATGGGGTGGATTAACATCTATATAGGAGCGACGTGAGCTGGAGTTAAAGAAACACAACAGACCAACAGATGGTTCCTCGCTGCAGTGTGGACCCGCTGTTTGCTGAAGGAAGTTATATCATACGGGTTAGGGGCAGTACAAGCATGTTCACGCTGGACAGGTTCAGGGAGGGGCTTGTAAGTTCCATGTTATTCCCTCCTCTCAGTTTTAATATTTATTTAAATGCTAGTGTATGTGTGCCACTGCCAAAAATATACCAGTTTGTTTTAAAGGGCTATTTCACAACACCAAATGAAAATCGCATAAATGTCAACAGTTAAGGTGAGTTGCATTTCTTTGAATTGCAGGGGTCTAAACAGATTGGCAAAGGTGAAACAGGTTATGAGTAGGATAAAGTTTTTGGGAGCTAAAATAGCTTTTTTACAGGAGACTCATTTGTCACCTGGGGATACATCAAAGATAAGGAGGAGGTGGCCTGGGGAGGTGTTTTCAGCATCTCACTCATTAAGTGCTAGGGGAGTAATTATATTGATTCACAAATCTGTTCCAATGCAGACACAGGATGTGGTTGAGGACCCAGCTGGGAGGTTTTTGGTTATCCATGGTTTTCTTTTACATGAGGAGATAAGTCTGATAAATATATATGGTCCCAATGGGGATGACCCAGCTTTCTACCGCAATCTCTTCCTAAAAACCTTAACATTTCCTGGCAAGTACATTATGGCTGGTAACTTCAACTGCACCCTTTACCCTGTAAAAGACAGATCTTCTGGTGTGGATGTTACCCATGTGCAATCTAGGAAAACGATACAGTGCTTCATCCAAGAAATTAACCTATTAGATATATGGCGGCATCTAAACCGAAACGCTAGAGAATACTCTTGTTTTTCTGGCACACACGAAACCTATTCGAGGATCGACTATTTTTTAATCTCTGCTGAACTTCTTTCAAAAATTGAAGGATGTCACTATAATAGCATAGTTCTTTCAGATCATGGGGCTGTGTCGTTGGTTTACATAGAAAGAAAGTTGGTACGTGTTCCTCCTAAATGGAGATTCCAAACTTATTTGCTTAAGGACCCAAAATTTGTAGAATATCTATGCCAGCAAATTGACCTACATTTTGAGACGAACAGTACTCAAACTTCCGCATGTATTCAATGGGAGGCATTCAAAGCATACATTAGAGGGCAAATTCTCAGTTTTACAAGTAAAAAGACTAAACAAGCCAAGAAAAGAATGATCTTGTTAGACTGGAAGATTAAATCATTGCAGGAACAAATATTTCAGCCAGGAATGAATACGAAAGATGCAAATAGGGAACTTCTGGCACTCCGTTCTGAGTACAATAAGCTGTCTGCCAATAAGGCTGCTGCCAATATGTTGAGACTCAAACAACTGTACTATGACCGAGGAGAGAAACCTGGTAAACTTCTTGCTTGGCGAATTAAACAGCAACAAGCAAAGAGAGTAATAACTCTTATTGAGGATGATGAAGGAAAAATGACAGTGGACCCAATGGAAATTAATGGAGCATTTAGACACAAATATGAAAATCTTTATTGCTCAGAAGGCATTTACAATTTAAACATACAATCTGACTTTTTAGGAAAACTTGACATTCCTCAAATTCCGGAAGGAACAAGGGACTCCTTAGACGGAGATATAACCACACTAGAAATTTCAGAGGCAATCAGTGCCATGAATGCTGGTAAAACGGCTGGACCAGACGGTCTACCAATCAACATATATAAAATGTTTAAAGTTAAATTAGTTACCCCTCCATATGAAATGTTTAAAGAATCCTATGCCAACAGGATCCTTCCACCCTCTTTGAGAGAGGCTTTAATAATTGTGTTACCAAAGCCAGGCAAACCTAAGACCAAATGTGGAAACTTGCGCCCCATCAGTTTACTGAATTCTGATACAAAGATTCTCTGCAAGGTTATAGCAAGAACACTGGAGGGTATACTCCCTTCTAATGTGGGAAAGGACCAGAATGGTTTTATTCAGGGAAGACAGGAATTCCACAACATCAGAAGGGTACTAAATATCTTATACAATCAGGACACAGCACTTCTTTCAATTGATGCAGAGAAAGCCTTTCGACAGGGTCAAATGGCCATATCTGTTTAACGTCATCACCCGTTTGGGGTTTGGAGAGAAGTTTTGCAATTGGACGAAACTATTACATGAACATTTGTCAGCAGAGGTGCTAACTAATGATGTGGTATCCAAGGCCTTTAAAATAAGCAGGGGTTGCCCTCAAAGCTCCCCTTTATCACCACTTCTATTTATCCTGGCGATAGAACCCTTGGCGATAGCAATCAGAACGCACAAACATATTCATGGAATTCAGGTGGGGTCCCTAGACAACAGAATCTCACTTTTTGCGGACGATGTCATCTTGTTTTTAAAAAGATTAGATTCCTCTATCCCTGCTCTATTAGAACTCATTGGCCTTTTTGGGAAGATTTCTGGCTATAAAATAAATACTTCAAAATCTTAAATTATGGTACTCAATAAGGAAGAGGAACAAAACCCAAGCGTACATATTCTTAAATTTAAACTTTCAGAGAATTTCACTTATCTTGGCATTAACATTGCCCACCGATTAGACAAAATTGCATCCATTAATTACGAACCTGTTATGAAGTCTGTAGCACAGTCTATAGACCATTGGATGTCCTTACCTATTTCTCTTATTGGAAGGATAAATATTCTAAAAATGAACATATTGCCAAAATTTGTTTACCTGTTTCAGAACATCCCCCTGGCGCCGCCTACTTATTTATTTTCAAAGATGAGAAAACTTTTCACTAGGTTCATATGGAATAAAAGGCACCCTAGAATTCACCTCTCACTAATATATCTCCCATTTGATAGAGGGGGGCTTAAATGCCAATGCAGGCTTTCAACTGTGGGCCAAAAACGGACTCAGGAAAATTCAAGATCTTTATTCAGGGGACGTTTTAATGACGTTCGAGGAACTAACTGCCAGACACAACATCCCAAGGAAACACTTTTTTAAGTACTTGCAGTTAAGAAGTTTTATTTTCTCTAAACAGCACTCTTTGTTGAAACCGAATTCTCACCTTTAGAAGAACTAATGAATAGGAATTGTAATGGCAGGGGTTTAATCTCATCGATGTATAATTGGTTAGTATCGGGTTCCACTGTAACCTCGGAATTAACAGTCGAGGCTTGGAAGGGGGAACTAAATGCAGAAATATCGACTCATATTGACTGGTGTCACACTTACCTGACACCAGTCAAACTACATAGATTTTCAATGCTAAGATCCCAGACCTTTGTTTTAAGTGTAACCTTCTTCAAGGAACGTTTATTCACTGCATATGGGAATGTAACAAGATAAGAACTTTTTGGGGTGAGGTGATTTCTATGATTGATAAAATTCTATCTATAAAGGTGCCCATGGAACCTAAGGTTATTATTTTGGGGCTGTATCCTCCTGATCTTCATTGGAGAAGGGAGGAATCTAAATTTATTACTATGTCCATACTGCAAGCAAAACGCTTGTTAGGACTTTATTGGAAGAAAGCAGAAAGACCTAGTATGGGGACTTGGATAAAGAAAATGGTCCAATGTATGTCGTTGGAAAAAATCACATATATACTCAGAGGTAGACTGAATCTGTATGAAAAGATTTGGGGACCCCTCATAAATTATGTGGAACACGGTGACTTGGGGAATGCACTGATACAAGGAGACCACTTGGATGATCTATGACAGATTGTGAAACTTGTCCAAGTTTGTGAAATCCCCTTTGCATTTATTGCAGGCACTTTTCTTTATTCTTTTTACTGTATAGATTTTTCATTGTTAAAGTATCTGTATATTGTATTGTACATATTTGTATGTGTACGCATATATATATATATATATATATATATATATATATATATATATATATATATATATATATATTACATACAGTATGTGTATTTTTTTCCTTTCCTTTTTACTGAAGTACTTAAAGTTGTTGGAAGCAAGGAAGAGGGGGAGGGTATAGACGGGAGGGTTTAAGGGAAGGTTACACACTACTGTTGATGTAGTGCGCTGTTTGTATGCATTTAGTGTGAAAATAAACATACTGTTTAAAAAAAGTGCTTCTTTTGCTCTGTAACATCCTCTCACACAGTGTCCTGCCCACAACACTATCTGATAGGTAACAAATTACAATTAATAGTCTATAAACAATTAAAATAATATGAATCTGTGAAGTAACTGGTTACTGAATTTATCAAATAAAAATAAGTGTAAAATAGCAACTCAAAATTGTACTTAAGAACAATGCTGAGTAGACTGTGCTGTTGTGTAATTTTGATACCAAGATTGTTTTTTTTTTTGTTACTGCGATTGAATATTGTTACAAATATCAGATATTTGTCTCCTTGATTTCTAATTATGAGTATCGATCTTTTAAAAGCCATACTGTTTGACCCCTATTAAAGGGATAGTTCGTGTTTTTTGAAGTGGGGTCACAAAAAGTACATATCTATAGTCGATCTGTTTCCTACCGTTATCACCGATCAGCACAGCCTCAGTTTGGAGAAGTAGAGAGCCGCTCCAGCCCAGTTGCTCAGCTTTGTACTGCAGTGAATGGGGTCCAGAGAAAAAGCGAAATTTAACCACCTAAAACAAGGCTAACCTAAAAAATCTATAACCGGTGGTGGACTCCGGAAGTAAGGGATGCTGTCAAGCTGAAGCTTATCCTGGTTGGCTCGGGGGACTCCTGAGGCAGCTGACGGGTACCGGTAGGCCAAGCATGTGGGAGCACAGGCGGTCGTGGAAGCATAAACACGGGTCTGGGAAAAGTTCGGGGAGGCCATGGAGGAGGACTATCTGTCAGCCTCGAAGAAATTCTGGCAAACCATCCGGCGCCTCAGGAGGGGAAAGCAGTCCTCCACCAACACTGTTTACAGTGGAGGTGGGGAGCTGTTGACCCGACTGGGGACATTGTCGGGCGGTGGAAAGAATACTTTGAGGATCTCCTCAATCCCACTGACACGCCTTCCATAGAGGAAGCAGAGGCTGGGGACTCAGAGGTTGACTCATTCATCACTCAAGCCGAAGTCACTGAGGTAGTCCGGAAGCTCCTCAGTGCCAAGGCACCGGGGGTGGATGAGATCCACCCTGAGTACCTCAAATCTCTGGATGTTGTGGGGCTGTCTTGGCTGACAAGTCTCTGCTGCATCGCGTGGCAGTCGGGGACAGTGCCTCTGGAATGGCAGACAAGGGTGGTGGTCCCCCTATTCAAAAAGGGGGACCGGGGGGTGCTCCAACTATTGGGGGATCACACTCCTCAGCCTCCCTGGGAAAGTCTATTCCAGGGTACTGGAGAAGAGAATTCAGCAGATAGTCGAACCTCGGATTCAGGATTCAGGAGGAACAACGCAGTTTTCGTTCTGGCTGCGTAACACTGGACCAGCTCTATGCCCTCCGCAGGGTGCTCGAGGGTTCATGGGAGTTTGCCCAACCAGTCCACATGTGTTTTGTGGACTTCGAGAAAGCATTTGACCGTGTCCCTCGTGGCATTCTGTGGGAGGTGCTCGATAGTACGGGGTCAGAGGCCCTCTGCTAAGGGCTGTACGGTCCTTGTACGAACAGAGCAGGAGCTTGGTTCGCATTGCCGGCAGTAAGTCAGACCTGTTCCCAGTGCATGTTGGACTCCGGCAGGGCTGCCCTTGTCACCGGTTCTGTTCATTATTTTTATGGACAGAATTTCTAGGCGCAGCCATGGGCCCGAGGGGCTCTGTTTCGGGAGCTGCTGGATCTCATCTCTGCTGTTCGCAGACAATGTGGTCTTGTTGGCTCCTTCGACCCAGAACCTCCAGCATGTCCTGGGGCGGTTTGAAGCTGAGTGTGAAACAGCTGGGATGAGAATCGGCGCCTCCAAGTCTGAGGCCATGGTTCTCGACCGGAAAAAGGTGGCTTGCTCCCTCCAGGTTGGGGGCGAGTTCCTGCCTCAAGTGGAGGAGTTTAAGTATCTTGGGGTCTTGTCCACGAGTGAGGGAAGGATGGAACGTGAGATTGACAGGCGAATCGGTGCAACGGCCACATTAATGCCGTCGTTGTATCGGTCTGTCGTGGTGAAGAGAGAACTGAGCCGAAAGGCAAAGCTCTCAATTTACCGGTCTTCCTACCCTCACCTATGGCCATGAACTTTGGGTCATGAACGAAAGAACAAGATCCCGGATACAAGCAGCCGAAATGAGTTTCCTCCGGTGGCGGGGGCGCTTCCTCAGAGATAGGGTGAGGAGCTCTGTCACCCGGTAGGAGCTCGGAGTAGAGCCGCTGCTCCTCCACATCGGGAGGAGCCAGCTGAGGTGGCTTGGGCATCCGTCGGGAGGTGTTCCTGCCATGTCCCGCTGGGAGGAGACCCAGAGGAAGACCCAGGACACGCTGGAGTGACTATGTTGCTCGGCTGGCCTGGGAACACCTTGGGATGCCTTGATGATGTCAAATAATAAACTGATAGTAAACTGCAGGGGGGCAGTGTCGATCTTACAGCTGCGGTTGTCAAGATATTGTTGTCAACGATGAGACGCATGTGTAGCTTTTACTCTCAGCACCCCAATGCTTTATCTCAGCTCTACCAAGTACACAGTAAGAATTTTTCTGCCAGAGAAAAAAAACGCTATGTGGACACGCACTAGGTTTCTGCAGGTGAAATTTCGCTCAAATGCTGATCCGTCCCTGGAGGTAGTATCAGAGGCACAGTATTGGCGAACCGAAATAGTGTGAATGGATTACCCGGCGTTGTGAATCGAGGGCGTGTCGATCTGACAGTGTGATAACTGCACAGGGCCCTCACTCAACTAAATAAAGAGAAATGCCTGACAAAGCAACGTTACATGACCAAACAAAAGTAACGTAGTAATTGTCTTTGGCAACTTATATGAGGGAAAAAAAGACCACAGCTGTACGTGGAGAAGCGTCTCTCCTCCTGTCTGTCCTCCCACCCGTCCTACCGACTCTTCGTCACATTTCTGCTCAAAAACAGCGTCCGTCACCGGCAAAAAACCAACTCACCTAATGTTTGTGCTGAAAAAAAAAATTACCACGACTAGTGCTGGGCGGTATATCGGTTCGCACCGAATGCCGGTGTGGATTTCCGTTATGATATGAATTTTTAATATACCACCATACCGCTGTATTTGATTACACAACGTTCGGAACGCTACACTATGCCGTACAACACTGTTTCAGACCGGACTCTTTTCAATGTTGCGCTTCTAAACAGGCATGGTGCTACAGCCAGCCAGGCGTAGTGAGGGTAAACAGTAGTGCTCTGGTGCTATGTTACGGTGGAGATGGATAGGATAGACATTGCAGTTCATCACTTCATCCGCAGACGTCAAGATGAGCAACTGGAAAGCCGCTGAGATCCGGGAGATGCTAGCGTCTCCTCTGTCTCTGTAGCTGTCAGCTTGTTGTTGTAGCAGCAAGCTACTTATGGTCGCCACTTTCGAATTAAAAGCCCCCCGCCAAGAACCCAGTTCTAAACTTCAATCGGGTGCAATGTAAAGCTCTTATTTTAAAGACAAATTTGACCTGCTTCCTGTAAGCTGTCTGTTACTTGAGGCAGCTTACGGAGGGAGCGAGGCGCTCCGCCGCACGCTTCCTTTAAAAGCGGGGGTTTAACATCGGCGTGTGTTTGACTGAGGAGGCGAGAATATGGGTCATGGGTCTAAAATTAAGTAAATCCATCAAGTGTCGCCACAGTTCTTCCCATGCATATGTTGCATGTCACATGTTTACGCCTACCTCAGTGGCGCTTTTTGGGAAGAAGGAATGAGAAACTGTCTATCTATAAGGGAGGTGTAATTTTCCTCTCTCAACCAGAGTGCTGCCTTTACCTTGCAGCAAATGTGCCACCTTTTCTATCTAAAAGGGGATAGTAATTCCTCTCTCAACCAGTAGAAAATGCTGTGAACACCTGATTATGCATGAAAAAAAAAAAATACCGTCATATACCATGAAACCGTAGAAATTTTGAAAAATACCGTGATATACATTTTTGGTCATGCTGCCCAGCACTAACCACGACAGTCAAGCCTCCTGACCGAGACTTCAGTGAACTTTCCCCCAGGAAACGGCCTCCGTCCCCACGAGTGACAGAGTCAGACAGAGTCCAGTTTACTGATTGTGATTATGTTATTAAGAGCGAAAAACGTAACCTTGTCACTTTCCAGGATGTTTGATGGGTCAGGATCTCAATCACTACACATTATAGCAGCATCCATATGATTATAAACGGTCCGTGGGTTTAGATTAACAGGAGGGCACTGGGGAAACACTTTGAAAAAACATGGATGTCATCATCATGACGTGTACCACCACGCCTTTTTAGGAGCCGCAGTGCCGGCTTTCTGTGTGAATTACACAGCGGTTCGCCTTTACACCTGCACTGCTTGACCCTCTGTGTGAATGACCAACGCTAGAGAATTGGTGAACCACCGCCATGGCTATAATGCAACATCTCTGTTTGAAAAAGGCTTGTGTGTCAACACAAGAAAATGAGCGGTCCGACTAGCATAACCGAGTGTAACCGGCTTCCTTCATCTCAACAAGTATCATCCCAAACAGAACTCTGGAAGCATTAGTTTACAGTATCACACTAGCGTCAGTCTCCTGCAAGTAGTCAACAACCAAGCTCCACTGCTTCTCCTAGTCACACTTCACTTCAACAATCACTGCTGCTTTTTCAGCCATTACCCCATATAAAAAAGAAACCGA
>OZ023159.1:2843578-2906078 GCA_963678695.2 Diplodus puntazzo
GCAGAGACAGCGTGTGAAGTCATCCACACCACTATCATGAGACTACAAACACAACACCCTGAAGCCTTTATTGTTATTCCTAGAGACTTTATTCAAGTCACACTATGCCCCACCAGGAAGAATAGGACAACCACCTAGACCTCCTGTATACTATTATGAGGGATGCACACAGTGCCATCACTAGCAAAGTCTGATCATAAACTGGACATTGATGTAGACACACAATGCACCGCTGACTACCTAAACTTCTGCATGGATGTTGTTGTTCCGACCAGAACTGTGTGCTGTTTTCTAAACAACAAGCCCTGCATTACCAGTGATGTCGACAGACTAGTCAACAAGAAAAAAAGGACTGTTTAATGACGGGCTAATAGGCAGCGCTGAAGAGCGGAACCTGTGCTCTCACTAGATATGGCCTGAAAATCAAATCTCTCATTTCCTTCTCAAAAACAAACTTCAAATGACAAATTATTAAAAGCATTGCATTTATTTCAAGGCTTTTAATTTAAACAAATTTGCCCTGCCACTGTAAACGTGCACCTTCAACTTCAAACTTCAAACTTGAAAAAATAAATAAAAGTGCATCCTTTTGAATAGAATGTGTCCCTTTTTCATAAAATGCTTTTGTAAACATGTCAGATTGCTTGCTATTATAAAAACAGATCTGCTTCAATATTGGGATTGATAAAACGTTAACATAACTCTCACTAAATACTTTATTTTACAAAAGGTGCCTTTTGTTTACAAAAAATATTTTATATCCCTGAAGTAGGGCTGGGCAATATGGCCTTTTACTAATATCCCGATATTTTTAGGCCATGTCACGATACACGATATATATCTCGATATTTTCCCTTAGCCTTGAATTAACCACTTTGATGCATACAATCATGCCAGAATGATGATTCTACGTGTCTACAATAAAACATTGTTCATACTGCATTAATATATGCTGATTTTAAACATTCATGCCAAAGAGGTAAAATCACCACTAAACAAATTTATCAAAACTGTATTTATTAAACAGTTATGAAGCAGTGGCACAAACATGTAATTTCAAAACAAATAAAGCGCCTTTTAT
Organism: Diplodus puntazzo; assembly: GCA_963678695.2. Classification (NCBI taxonomy): domain Eukaryota; kingdom Metazoa; phylum Chordata; class Actinopteri; order Spariformes; family Sparidae; genus Diplodus; species Diplodus puntazzo. Next base: position 2,844,660 of record OZ023159.1, read on the forward strand.
GCATGATGTAACTAATGATGTATCAAAATACCACTAAATTAAATTGAACATTTTGTGCATAATACCAGTACAATATTTAAACAAATAAATAAAATAAAGTGCCTTTTTGTGCATGATGTCACTAATAACATTTCAAACAACACTAAATAAAAGTGCACATTTTGTGCATAATGCCACTAGCATATTTTAAAAGAAATACATGCACTTTTGTGCAGGATGCCACACAGGTCATTTCAAAAAACAGCAAAATAAAAATTAGCTGCATCATAGGAAATCAAATGGTTCACAGCTTTAGTTTTGGTTCCTTCTGTATGAAATGTATGGCATAAATAAAAAGTTATAAAAATATATACAGTTGCATTTTGTGCATGGTTTGTTGTGCCTTTGTGACAACAACCAGTGAGCGCCAGGTTGTTCGTAGGTTTTGTGCTAAAAACACAAGTCTATCAACGACATCTGGTTAGAGAGATGCTCGATGGCATGTAACTATATTCCCACTGGTGCTAAATGGCTGGCAGGCCAATGTGTGTTAGATGGGCAGGGACTGGCACTGTAAGTGGCTAATGTGTGGAGGGGAAGGGTCTGAAAGTTGTTCTGAGCGCAGAAGGAGAAGGTTTCACTTTCAGCGAACAATGGCGAAACGAACTCTGTGATTCTACCAGATACGTGTCCACTGTCTGGCGGAGCAGAGCTGGTTTTTCACTTTAGATAATGTCTTAACTTCCACCAGGTCCACTGCGGACAACTCCAGCAGTCCGAAGCAGATACGCAGGACTTCGGCGGATGCCAGAGCAGGACGCAGGACTCAGCTGAATTTAGCACCGAGCAGACAGGAAGTCACGAACATCCGGTTACTTTTCAAATTAAAACACTCCATGTTGACACCAGCACACCAATCTCAAAAAAGAGACAAACACAAGCTCTTCTAGTAATCCTTCAGTCAGGAACACTTTGTGTTGTTGCTTTTATAACACACACACACCTGTAACTGCGGCACTGCAAAACCGGATCGGAGCATTATATTACAGACAGACAGCTGTGGTCAATTGAGCCTTCTCCTCAGTTTACATTAACTAATTTTTGGAGAAAAGTTGATCATTGTTCAACCATAATCATTAATGTTATACATCATAGGTTTAGGAAGATATTAGACTCTCATCCCGTGAAATGGCTGATTTAGTGGAGGAATTGTATGTCAGTGGAACTTGTACATAGATCATGGTTGGATAATCAAAGATTCTTGTTATATATGCTTTCATGAAAAATCTGTCAGCTGCTTTCTGGGGGCTGAGCCCCCCCAAAGGTCAGATCCTAGAATTGCCCCTGGAGAAGACTGAAGGCTGAAGTTGCAGGAAATGGCATCCATTGGTACTTAAAACAGTCAACATGCTAGAGCTTCCTCCTGGCCCCCCCTCCGGACCACCCCCCCGGTGTTGCGTGTCGCTGACGGTGAAATTTGAAAACAGCACCACTATACTAAAAATTTCTGGGGAGAACCCTGCTCATGATGTGCCAAGAGGCTGGACTGGAAGAGATGAGCACAGGCTTGACATAGGACGCTGTGACATAGCTCTCATCGGATAGAGCGTCAGTGAATTCCAGGAGGGGTTTGAGAGCCTTGTGCACTGATTCGAGGACTTCCAGGTCTTGCCAGGTGAGAACGAAATGCCGGGTTTTCTTGTCTGCTGCTAAAACTTGAGAAATAGCTTGCTCCAGCACCTGCTCAATCATCTTCTCTCTGGATCCCCACCTGGTTGGAGACTCACTGATCAGCTGGTGTTTAGGGAGATTCAGCTCTTGCTGTGCTGTGGCCAGGTCTCTCCTCCTCTTCCAACTAAAAGAGAAGCTGTTGACCAACTTCTTGCAAACAGCAACAGCGCGGTCAATACGGGCGTCTTTCACGCTTCTCTCTGAGAATGAAAACAAACACTTGAAATGTTGCAGTAATTGTGAAGAAATCCACTCAGCCTAACACCAAACCTAATTTTGGTAATTATTTTATACGGTAATGTGTAAAAGTAGAGATGCTTACAAAAAATTAAGTTTCAAAATATAAAAAATTCACTCGAAGAGCAGTCTACTCTACTGACACTAATGCAGAAAAAGTATGTACTAACATGTAAGACAATTTATATAAAAACTCTTGGGTGCCTAAGCCAAGATGCACAGTAATGTACTTGCATGCATGCATCACACACTAACTCACTGACTTACTCACTGAGTCATACACACGCTCACACACAAACTCATACTGACTCATACACACGCTCACACACACAGACTCACTCACTGACTCATACACACGCTCACACACAGACTCACTGACTCATACACACGCTCACACACAGACTCACTGACTCATACACACGCTCACACACACAGACTCACTCACTGAATCATACACACGCTCACATACACAGACTCACTCACTGACTCTCACACACGCTCACACACACAGACTCACTGACTCTCACACACGCTCACACACACAGACTCACTGACTCTCACACACGCTCACACACACAGACTCACTGACTCTCACACACGCTCACACACACAGACTCACCAATTGCAAGATGTCCAAAAAACACTGTAGACGTGTCCTTTGGTTCAGGCTCACATCTTTTATGATGCTAACGTATAATGTAAAACCTCATAGACGGGCTAACAGAAATTAGCATCGCTATCGCCAGTTCGCGGCAATCAACAGCGATAGCAGTAAAGCTGCTAAAAGCTGTTTTAATTCTGGCTTTAGCGCTGTTAACACGTCACAGTTTTAATATTTTTCATGTGAGAAAGTCACAGTTTAATCCAGTGCAGAGTCTGTGGGAGCCTCGACCGGGGACCAGGGCAACAGCGGCAGCAGCGCCGGTCTACTGATCTGATCGCCTTGGGCGAAACTTCGAAACTTCGTCGTCATCCTGGGGAGAAAACTAGCCAAGTAACTTATCCGCACGCTTTTAGAGGTTTACCGCTGGTTAAATTCTTTTTAGGAGATTAATGTTGGTCTCATTGATGAAATCTTACAACTGTGACAGTCACATTAGTTTGTCTGAATGAACAGTGTGCAGGGCTGCCTCTGGGCTAATGTAACATGAATCGCTCTGGCTACGTTGTCCGAGGTGCCTGAAAACTTACGGCCAGCCCTACTCTGCTCTGATTGGCTAGAACTCCTTGGTTACCTTGAGTACCATTGGTAGTTGGAACTATCTCTCTATAAAAGCAAGGAATCTCTGATCCTGATCCACAGACATATTTGAGGAACAGACACAGACAGACAGACAGACTGACCTGAGAGTTTCGACATGGCTGCTGTGTGGTTCAAGGGTGTGCGACGTCAGATTTGTTTGGACTGCAATGATTCCACTAATAAACTATTTCATGAATGCTTTCAAATTCCGCGAGCATTGTCCACCGGAGCCACCACAGTCACATGCGCACCAGAGCCAATCACTGCACACCATAGCCACGTACGCACCAGAGCCAATCACTGCAGAGCTCAAGCCCACGACATACCTTAAGAAACAAGCGGATTTATACCTGCAGCGGCACAAGCTGGACCGGGATTTTGCCGGCAACTCGGTCCCGTTCTGTGCATCTAAACTGACTGTTGTGGATTAATGAGACTAAACAAGTCTGGACCGAGTCTGTTCGGGTCTGACTGCTGAATCTGGAGTAGGCAGTGCAGCTCTTCATTCAGCTGGAAGGAGCTAAGTGAGCCCTGAGCATTGCCTGCATTTAAATGTAAATAGCTACATATAACTTTGTAAATGTTTTAAGTTTATGCACATATTTAGCAAACAACAATTTATATTTGCATTATAAGTGATAAAAAATGGTTTGTTAAACATATTTGTGGTTTTCACAGTAAAGAAAATCTAACTTTTTCTTTTTGGATTTTATGTTTTTTTGTGATTTTAGGTCCATTGTGTTAATACAGTATGTCAAAATAAAAAAATAACTGTACAGTCACACATGTGAGGTTGTGCTGAAAATAATGACACCAAGTAAATAGTTTTTAAGGTGAAATATAATGGCAAAATCAAAAATAGGAATATCAGATTTCTCAACAAACCTAAACATACCTGACGTCCCACCTTCAAACACAGCCTTATTTGGCCATCCATGAAAAAGCTACTTAACCTGCCACTTTTCTACAGGAATACATATTTCGTATGGGCACTGCACTAGTCACTTTAAACGACTGGTTAAACGCTTCTAAGATTGTGCCGGTTTATTATTAGTTGTTGTCTGCCGCTTGAGCTCAAATTCCCGTGAGCTGGAAATGATTGGAAATGATGTGCATCAACTTTTATTAAAATATGAGCCCCGTCAGCCAGATGGTGGCGCTGTAACTAAGGATTTAAAATGCATTTTTGGGAAGGCCACGCCCCTCACATCAAACGTCTGATTGACTTGAAATTTGACACACAAGTCCAGCTTCATGTGCTCTACAAAAAAGCCAATCGGACCATGAAGCTCCGCCTGCTTAGATTTTTTGCTAATTAGCATAATGTGAAAAACAGTAAAATGAATAGAACTTTTAAAATATTGACTCCATCAACACCAAATTTGGTATACGGCTTCAGGGATTGAAAAGACACGTTTCTACTTTAAATGAGCCAGATTGGTCAAAAAACATGGCCACCATGAGCAAATGTATTGTCGCAATGGGCGGGGCTTAGGAATTATTGGCCATAATTCCCACACCCTTTGGTCTGTCATCACAAAACTTGGTGGGTAGGTTCACAACTGTACTGGGAATCTGCCTACCAAAGCATGGTGAGCTCAACCTATAGGGGGCGCTATAAATGCTACACATGCATATCTCAAAGACCATCTGATGGAATTTCACCAAATTTGGTATGCATGCCCTTGGGGCGAGTATTAACTAATATCTTGAGTGCCATGTTGATAGGTGAAAGTGGGCGTGGCCTATTCGTCATCAGCCATCTTTTTTTGCGTTTTATTAATTTATGGCGAGCTGGAAGGACCCAGAGACACGAAACTTAGTACGTTGAGTATAAATGACGTCCACATGCTGCTCCAAAAATTTGATCCCAATCTGTCAGATGGGGGCGCTATAACATAGGGTGTAAACTTCGAAAGGCTCTCCCCGCCAAGCCATAAATGTTACTGACTTGAAATTTTTCATACACGTCCTCCTCATAGTCCTCTACAAAAAAGCCTCTTGCACCATGAAAACTGCTATTACCGATTTTTTGCTAATTTGCATAACGTTAAAAACAGTCAAATGAATAGAACTTTTGAAAGACTGACTCTATCAACACCAAATTTGGTATACGGCTTCGGCGGATGAAAAGACAAATTTCTACCATAAATCAGCCAGCTTGGTCAACAAACATGGCCGCCACGGACCAATGTATTTTTGCAATGGGCGGGGCTTAGAAATTATTGGCCATAACTCCCACACCCTTTGTCCTATCATCACAAAACTTGGTGCGTAGATTCGAAACAGGACTGGGAATCTGCCTAATAGAGCATGTTGACCTCAACCTATAGGGGGCGCTATAAATGCCATTAGCATGTAGCTGAAAACCCAATTTGGAGAAATCTGGTGCTTATCATGGCTATGTGCAGCACAGATCTTTGAGGAACACGGCGCCCGATGTTACCAACCGTGGGGGATGAGGATCAGGGTGGCCGGTTTGGGGCGATAGAGGTTAGAACCCGCGGATTGCCGCTTGCGGCTATATTTACAGTTTGTTTTTTTAAAAAAAACAAAAACAAAAAACACTTGACGAGAATATTGCTACGCCGGATTTCCAGCACCGTGCTGGAGGTCTTCAAGCCCTGTATGTAAACTAAATTAAACATCTGCATACATTGCATAGTAAACATGACATGTTGGTAGATGTACAGGACATGAGGTGTGTGCTTGCTGTCTATTTTACACATTTTTGGCAAGGAAGACGAGCCTGTCTCCTACCTCTGGCCCTGTTGCGGCTTCGTAGCACAAACCTGGGGTCGAACATTTTTAGCATGTGGATGAACCTCCTGCTTTTCCACTGTATATACGGGCACAATATCTTTAGTAATATGCAACGTGACTGTATCCGTATAAGCTGTTCACCAAGCCCCTTTCTTTTTATATGGGACACAATGATTAAATGATTCCGCTAATGTTGGCTGCTGTATAGCGGGTGTGCTGCTACGGTCTTGTACATCTCGTAGTGCAGTGATTACCAACCGCTGTGCACATACGTGTGCCGTGGAAGATTATCTAATTTCACCTGATTGGTACTCTAAGCAAGCGGCGTGTAGTGACAAGCAGAACAACTAAATGTTCTACTACTAGAGGGCAGTTGGGCATTCCACTGCCATCGATGGATAAATATTTGAGAAGAAAAAGTACTCAGTCTGACCTGTGTCCTGGAGAAAATTCCAACCCAGATGAAGGCCCTAGCATGAGTTGTGGTCAGAAGAAAGCAAAAAAAGGTGAGCTAGAGACAATACAATGACAGTTATCTTGCCTTTGGATTTACTTTTACTGGGTAACCAACCAAGACAACTCTGCTATGCCTGGTGTGCAGGGAAAAGTTGTCCAGTGGTGCCATGGTTCCAAGTAGGGATGCACCGATACCGATATCAGGAATCGGGCAGATACTGGTCTAATATACTCATACTCGTTAAAGTTCGCCGATACCAAGAACCGATACCAATCAGTGTTCTCCCCAGACGGTGGAATAGCCGTGCTGCGCCGCTATACTGCTAGCTCAGAGCCACTATACTCATTTTCACATTAAGGGTGTTTATTTCCTATATCTTTAACGATATGCAACGTGACTGCATCTGTAACAGCTGTCCACTGGGACCCTTTTTTTCCTCATACGGGACACAATGATTAAATGATTCTGCTAATGTTGGTTGCTTTATAGCCCGGGTGGGCTGCCGCGGTCTTCTCGTATTGAGCAACAAGTGTCCCACTCTGATACGTGCATCTGTTTGAGAGGCTCAGCTAAATGTGTCGGTCCGCTGTCTTTAGTCACAACAGCCTTTGAACAAACTGTGCAGCGGACCGTGGTTTGTTTGAGGTCCGACGCCACAAAACCAAGCTACTAACGAGACGGTGCCGTTTTAGGAACGAGCTCTTGGCTCGCTGCATGTTGTTATGTTTGTTTCTCTGTGGAAAGTCAATGCGGGGGCGGAGCCACTATGAACTACGGGAGCCCATGAGGAGCGGCGGAGGAGCAAGAAACAGGCTCACAGCTGATCATGCAGAGATGATTCTTTTCCTTAAAAAAGAACCTGCCACTCACTTTCCCAAAAAAAACTTAGTTCAGAGACCACACCATTGCATGCTGACTGAAGTTTGAGATTTTGTTTGATTCAAATATGGACACTCTGCAATAGGTTCATCAATGTTGTGTCAATCTGAAAGCTGGAGACAGGGCAAAATAGTTAATTGATATTTTGTTTGATTAAAATGTGGAAACTCCGCAATAATTCTCAGAAAATTTCACAGAAAATAAGTTTATTATTCAGCGTTTAAAATAAAGTTTATTTTTCATTTATCATCATTTGTTGCAACAAGCAGAGAAGAAAATAAAACCTGTCTTCCAATTAATAGCATTTTGCTTAATAGTTTTTTGGGGGTTGTTTTGGTGGTAGTAGTATCGGCATCAGTACTCGGTATCGGCAAGTACTCAGATCTAAGTATTGTATCGGGTTGAAAAAAAGTGGTATCGGTGCATCCCTAGTTCCAAGTAAACTTAAATGCCATCTCCAGACAAAACACCCATCACTTCAAAACAAGAACATGGACTATTTTGTTAAACTGCGTGAACAGACTGAGAAACAGGCAGCGTTATTGAGGAAAACCACCAAGACGAGAAGACACAACTTATGGCAAATGTGCGCTTTGTAGACGGAGACACCATCAGAGAAAACTTTCTGTTTTGCAAGGAATTGCCAGAAAGAACAACATGAGAGGTAATTTTTTGAGTTGTGTCAGAGTACCTTGAACAAGGAGGACTGAAGTGGCAAAACTGCGTAACTGTTCGCACTGATGGAGCAACTGCCATGCTCGGGCGCACCAAAGGCTTTTAAACAGAGGGAAAGAACAACATCTAGATGTCACTGCGACACATTGTTTTCTGCACCGGGAAGCACTCGTTGCCAAGACATTACCAGTAGATCCAGCTCCTGTACTGGGAGATGTTGTGCGCATGATAATTTTTGTGAAGATGAGACCTGTAAAAAGTTGTTCGCATCACTGTGTGAGGAAATGGGAGCGGAGCATCAGAGTTATTGCTCCACACGGGGGTCCAGCATTTTAGCCAATGTGTATGAGCTGGGGGAGGAACTTAAAAGTGTTTTTGACAAATGAGAAGTATGGTGGCGCAAGACTGGCATATCTGGCAGATATATTTCAACATCTGAATGACCTGAACACACAAATGCAAGGCTGAAATGAAAACCTGGGGGGTATTCCAGAAAGCAGGTTTTGTGAAAACTCTGACTTTGTTAACCCTGAGATGAGAGAAACTCTGAGTTTTCAGTTCCAGAAAGAGAGGTAACTTAAACTCTGGGTCTGTTACTGTGGTAACTTACTCTGTGAACATAACCTGCTCACTGCAGTTTTACCTGAAGAAACTCTGAGTCTGACGGAGCTGTCTGACAGCGGCTGTCCTTTCCTTCTCAGTCCGATCATGTTGAAGCAGAAATAACTCACATAGTTTTACACCAGGGGGAGAATTTAGATTCATTTAGATGAGCTCTCACTCCCTGACGAGGACTGAACCAAACAGCAGACGCTTCTCAGTCCGTCATTTATATTCTCCGGCTGCACAGCAAATATCAGGTGACACGTTATCGCTGACCTGCTCTCAGATCGGAACAATACTCTTCGTTTTTTTTTGTTGTTTTTTTTTATCACTTCGTAGGTTAATCAATCATCTTTAGGCAGCCAGAAAAAGAGAAATAACTAACATTTAATTGGCTAATTTAAATGGCTTTCTTTATTTCCCACAGATAACTACAAAAGTAACCATCAGTATAGCCTATTGTATTTTTTCCAACAACGTAATTTCAAAGTCTGTGTTTCTAGTTTGCTGCTGCATTGAGTATAAGACAAAATGACTTCTAGTTCATTCTGTAGACATTAAGTGTGTGTCTGCCTCTAATGTTGGGTCTTGGGGGTGAGTGACGCCCTCAGCCTCTGGTCACCCAGCGACCTGACTCAGGACCAGCTCCTCTGGTCACCCAGCGACCTGACTCAGGACCAGCTCCTCTGCCTCTGTCGGACGTGGTGGAGGTGGAGGTGAGCACCACTTCATGTTCAATTACTCAGCAGGATGTTAGGACACAGATGTGTGTTAAACATTATTTGTTGGTGGTAAAAGCTACTACAAGTTGAAATATCCACTGAATAAAGTTTTACTTTGTTTAATATGTGAAATAAAACCGAAGTGAGGAGCCATCGTGATTTTATATGTCATTTTCAGCTGATTTAAATAAAATAAAATTGCCTAAAATAAAATAAAACAAAACACTGAACAACATTCAACCACTTCCTCAAAGGCTAATATAAAAGAAAGTGATGTTAAATCCAAAATGAAAGGACGACCGCATCTAAAACTCTGTCACTGATTTTTATTATGGCCGCAGCCGTGTTACTTTTTTTCCCCACAGAAAATGTCTGCTTCCTGTTTTCTCCCCTGTTGCCATGGTGAATCACAGTATCAGAGCTCAATTGATGATGGCTTTTTACTACTCGTCAGGCACTAGGGCTGGGCAAAACGATTATTTTTGTAATCGATGCTTTCACATGTAGAAAGTACAAACCTTGACATGTTCCCACATACCCAGAAATGGCAGGGTGTCAACAGTGCTGCACTGTCTGAGCCAACAGGTAAACATCTGAGAGATTAATGTGGAGGTGTTCAGCACCTACAAGTTCCTGGAGCTGCAGCTGGAAGACAAACTGGACTGGTCAGTAAACACCGACATTATTTACAGGAAAGGGCAGAGCCAGGTCTATTTCCCGAAGGGGCTGGACTTATTTAACATCTGTAAGAAACTGCTGCTGATGTTCTATCAGTCAGTTGTTGCTAGTGTTCTCGGTCGCACTTTATTTTACAGTACGTTAATAAGACGTAACGGGCCGTACTCTGTATCAAATTAGACAAATCAAGACGCCAATAAGACGTAACAGGCCGTACTTTGTATCAAATTAGATATCTAGAAATAATGTAATCTTAATTACAGTAAACAAGAAAATTATACCGTAGAGACCTTATAGCCTACCCAAATTATGCTGTATATACAGTCTTATTACTTAATTGACGGCTAATTGAAGGCTACTATACTTAGACACTATTATACCAAATTATACTGTAATTACAAACCAAACCGGAGATCCTAATACACTATTAGACACCATTTTACAAGATCTTAATCTAATTAGAAATCACACACAAATTCATATCAGATACAAAATATACTTGTTAGACGCTATTCTACCCCCTTTACCAAATTATACATACCGTAAATTACCAAATAATAGCCGGGGCGTTTATTTGTTTCAATCACCTAACAGACCAGGCGTTTATTTGGGACCAGGCGGCAATTTGGGACAGGCATTTAATTCCTTCCTTACAAAAATCTTGCTCAGCAAAACTAGGAAAATATGGTCATTTACTCAAATTCTTTTTATTAAACCAGTTTGACTACAAAATTTACATTTTTTCAAAGTATGATTACAGCACTGTAGTTAAACTTTTTTTCTCCTTTTGTCAACACAACACTCATACAAACGCAATTAAACCTCAAACCAGGAAAAGATTGCTGAATGAGGAAGGTAGACAATATAAGGCCAAATACTGAACAACAGTGACCTGTATATCAGCAACTTGTTTTGTGAAACACAGAAAAAATAACATGTACATGAATATAAAAAACATGAAGGAAGGCAACCTGAGTAAGACAACAAGACAACTGTTAGACCAAGTCCATGTCCATCCTCTCACTCATCCTCCTCATCAGCATCCACCTCATCCTCCTCCTCCTCCTCATCATCCTCAACTACAAGTTCATTTTCAAACTCTTCACCCTCATCTTCCTCCTCCTGCTCTCCTTGTCTGGCCTGAGCAAACATCTCTCTCCCTGCTGCACATGGCTCCCCTTCTTTGAAACAGTGGATCAAATGGTCCTCACTGCCATCAGCTGCCACTGTCAGGCCACACACCTTGAAGCACAATATCCCAAAAACGTATATTAAAATAATTATAACACATACTCTTTTTCCACACACAAACAGACAAACTCACATACACAATCACCTCGAAGGATTTTTTCACCAGCTCCGTATCCAACTCCTCCCAAGCTTTAAGCACCGAGGCGACAAGTAGGTGACGAGCTGGGGCTCTCAAGTTTCCTCCAGCGGTGTAGGTTTTGTCCACGTTACCGGCCATCCAGCTGTCATATGACTCGTGCAGACTGGCTTTGAACGGCTGATTCCAAACAACGTCAGGTGCCTGGATGTATTTTGTACATCCTCCAGGTATCACAGCCATAGTTATCTTGTAGCCCCGCTTGAGCTCTTGTTTAGTGGCCTGGCTGATGTGGCATCGATAGGAATCCCAGACGAGGAGACGAGGGCCAAAGTTGAATTTCCCCACAACTTTCTGCAGCCAATCTGCAGTCACGTCGTCGTTCATCCAGCCGTTTTTAGAGGAGGCTATCACCACTCCACCGATGCTTTGCATCGCCTTGACTTCCCTGACACCTCCTTTGAAAACCACAAAAGGTTTCAGTTTGGTCCCGCCGGATTTTGCCGCGAGAACCACAGTCAAGTGGCTCTTCTCGTGGCCTGTAGTTTTCAAAGGGTCACTGCGGGCCCCGTGTGTCTCCACAGTAGTGGACCCGACCATGTCGAACCACACCGCCGTTTCATCCATTGCTATAGCCCTTTTTAGATAGAAAGGTGGCACATTTGCTCCAAGGTAAGGGCGGCAATGTGCCGGCCTGTCTTTCTAAAACCGAGGCGCAATATTCCTCCTTTTCCAAAAGCCGCCTCTGAGGTAGGCGTAAACATGTGACCTGACGTGAAGCTCGAAGTTGGGCTGCGAACAGTGACATAGAATGTGTCTTCAAAATAAGAGCTTTACATTGCACCCCACTGGAGTTTAGAACTGGGTTCTTAGCGAGGGGCTTTTAATTTAAAAGTAGCGACCGTTCTTGCTTGCCGACACAACAACAAGCTAACACAACTAAACAGCTGCAGAGACCGAGGAGACGCTGCATCTCCTGGATCTCAGCGGCTGTCCAGTTGCTCATCTTAATGTCCGCGGATGAAGTGATGGACTGACTGCTGTGATCAGCTGTTTCCTGGTTTTAAAACTCCTCGGTTGTGGGTTGCACAGCAGTGCAGGTCATTGACACCTACGCCCATCTCACCCACGGGCCGGCACATTTCCGCCTCGGTTTTAGACAGCAGTCGAGGCGGAAATAAGTGTACCCTCCGAGGCGAAAAATCGGCGGACCACAACAGACCCCCAATTTGCCGGCCTCTGTCTAAAACCGCGGACCGAGCCGCCAAAAGGACGGGCAAATTGGCGGCTTGGTGCTCTGTCTAAAAAAAAAATATATATATATATATAAATGCAATTCAACGGGGTGTTATTTACATAGGAAACAAATAAACACAGATATATGATATTACATATAACACAAAAACATAAGGAAAATAACTGTACATAAATAGAATAATTGAATTGGGGGAATATTCCCAGTGTCTGGTCAGTGAAAAAGATCTAGTTCAATTTGCTTACAAGCTTGATAAAAAAAAAATCTAAATAAAAAGGGAATTAGAGGCTCAAAATGAATTACATTATTGAATAAAATTACAAGGATTACATAACTTTAGTTGAGTAGTTGAGTAGCTAGCTAGCTAACTAGGCTTTGCTAGACCTGGGGCGCTAACCATTTAGCATCAATTATGAAATTCTAATGTATACTGTACTGTTCACTGTAAGCATAAAAAAAACCCCACCCACTAACTTTCAATCAAATTTCACTCATGGCAAAATAAATGAATCAAACATCATTAAAGATAACGTTACTCACCGATCTAAGATGTCGTTCAGGCCCTGAGCAAACATCTCCTCTCTCTCAGAGTCGTGCTCACTATCTACACTTTCATCAGATGATGCCATGATCAATTCCAGGTCTTCTTCCCGGACATATTTAGTTTTCTTTTTGGCTTTCGCCATTGTAAACTGTGAAACTTGCCATACAAAAAAAATGTAAATGTCCGATGCGTCCCTTTACCGTGCGCCTCCTGCGTAAAGTGAGCCTGTTAGCTTGCAGACGCAGCGAAACCCCTCGGCTCATACATAACTGAAATGGGCATGCCTACCCTCGTTGGAAAGGTAAAATAATTGGCTAGAAGCCTGAGTGATTGACATGTCGATAGCCAATACGCTATCCCTATACTAAGGCAGTGAAAAACAGTAAACAAAGCCTATAAGTCCTTCAAGCAGGGAGTGCTCGATCTACATCACGGGCTGTGCTGGGGTGAAAACTGAAGAGAAAAAGATGGGGGAAAAACTTTTATTTTGTAGCCAGCAAAGTGATGAAAACAAGCATACCCAACAACACCATACAGGAACTAGAGAACATTCCGATTGCGGCCGGAAAGGAATGGATTATATTTGCCGAACAAAGTTGGTAGACGGTAAACAAATGGACTTTACAGGACGATATTCACAAGATGGAATAATTTTATGAAAAACCATTTTGATGCTTTTGTCGCCATGTGTATCTTGTGTCTCACGTTTACCATGCTGATAAATATCAATGATTTATGGTTTGGTGCTCATGATTTTTGCAAAATCAACTGGATGAATGAATTGCGGAGATTCTACCCTTTCTAACAACGTATAGTATGTCCGTATTGATGAAAGTTGAAGCGGGATACGTCACTGCACAGTGTAGACATACAGTCACTTGTCTGAAATCGCCCGCCGGCAGCGGGTGGGTGCGGAGAGGTCTAATGTGGCGCGTTATAAACTGAAGCTACTCATTAGCCCTTTTTAGATAGAAAAGGTGGCACATTTGCTCCAAGGTAAGGGCGGCAATCTGCCGCCTTGTCTTTCTAAAAAGGGAGGCATAATATTCTTCCTTTTCCAGAAGCCGCCACTTGGCCATCACTGGGGTAGGCGTAGACATGTGACGTGACGTCAGGGTTCTCCCCAGACGGTGAAATAACGGCGCTGCGCCGCTATACTGCTAGCTCAGTGCCACTATACTCATTTTCAATGTTAGCTGCTTTATAGCGGGTGTTTGTGGGCTGCCGCAGTCTTCTCGTAGTGAACAACAAGTGTTGTTTTAAGAACTACGGGAGCCCATGAGGTGCCCCGGAGGAGCAAGTTAAATAGAAAAAAGCGGCCCCCCGCGACCCCCTCCGGCTATTGAAGCTGTTGTCATCCGACTTGGCTCTCAGTCACAGGAGCTGCAAAGCTTTTTTTTTCCTCTTCAGTGAGGGAGGAGGGAGGGGCGAGACAACCGCATAAGTGATGATGATTGGCTAAGGTAGAGTAAGAGTTCATAAGCTAATCAGAGGCAGTGTGCAGTTTACACACATACCACACGCGCTCAGCAGGCTCACACACACAAACTAGCAGAGGCAAACTGCAGCAATGACGAGTCTGCAGGGAAAGTTTGCGTTTTCAAAGTTGAAGTACGGACACTACTTTAATCTCCTTGAGGTAAAAGGCTAGAACGTACATGGGAAGTGTACATTATGTCCCAGAGCGAGGCATTTGTCCACGTCCGTTGTAAGCAACTCTAATGAAGCATCTCTCAACGGCACACGCTTCTACAACACTAGTGGCCAAAAACACTGTTGTTGACACTGTTGATGATGATAACAGGCCAGGTGTGGCTAATGTGAGCTCCGCTAACAAAGAAGGACACAGAGCCGTCCAAGCAGCTACAGCTGGATTTTTCTGCTCCAGCTTCACAAAAACTTGTGTTATGTTGTTGAGAACATGCTCCCGTTATCAACAGTTGAGTTGACTCAGACTCCTTCAGAGCCCTCATTGACAAAATAACGGGGAGAACAGGCGCCGGTCCGCCATGCAGAAAGACATTTTCTAAATACATAGATGCAGAGTACGCTAAAATGAATGCCGAGCTCAAAACGGAGAAGAAAAAAAAAGTAACGCAATAGTTACTTTTCCCTGGTAACTAGTTACTTTTATTGTGGAGTAATTCAGTTACTAACTCAGTTACTTTTTGGGAGAAGCAACGGGTAACCATTTACTTTTTAAAAGTGATGTGCCCAACGCTGGGTATGTTTTGCCAAGTCTGTCGCAGCCACCGCCAGCGGGCAACACAGGGATCCTCGACCAGAGCTTTTATTAAAGCTCCTTGCACTACTTCAAGGCAAGATGTGCTTAAAGCTCATGTTGGGTCTCTCCACCATCACACCAGCATCAATATGGCAGCAAGCAGAAGCAAATGTAAACAATGCCACAACGTTTCAAATGTAAATATATGTCACTGATTATAATGAAATATCTATTATGAAATATCCAGTAGTTAGCTTGCACTGTTATCATGTTGTAGGCTTGTCAATCACTGCAGCATTCAAGCCAATGATTAATATGGAGCATGAAGCCATAATGTGTGGTTTAAAATGCCTTTACTGGCTCCTAAAGCACAAAATTGCCCACCAATTAACTTTTAACATTGATTTAATGCAAGGCAGTTTGGAACCACTGTAAATTCTACTACGTCATGAAACTGTTACAGATAGGGCACTGCCATCAGTCAGTTGCTGGCCTGTGTCAGGCCCCTGTCACAAAAAAAAAAAAAAAAAACATGCTTCGCCGCCAGTGGGCAGCCCTTCCAACCTACCACCAGGCTTAGCAAGTTTTCTTGTCTGCAGCACACCAAACAGAGGAGTATGTTCAGCAGCAGACTGCTGTCTCAGTCCTGCTCAACAGACAGTCTGAGGAAGTTGTTTGTTCCCTGAGCCATACAGCTGTTCAACTCCTCCAGGCTATGGCGGGATGAGACTGGCCGCTAATGAAGGCTCGACTGCACTCTGTCATCAGACTGCTGGACTGTGGCGGCTGGCTATATTGCAAATTGCTCAGTTTAATAATTGCTTTTTCCCCTCTTGATATTTATTGTTCCTGTTATATTTATATGCAGCACATGCACGATTGCTTTGTTTTGTTTTTGTTAATATTTATATCCTGATTTGTGTGCAATTTATATTTTTGGCACTATTCTTTAAAAAAAAAAACTTTAATCACACTACATTTTGTGTTTTATATATGTCATTTAAACTACTGGATGTCTAAATGTGTATGTATGTATGTATGTATGTATGTATGTATGTATGTATGTATGTATGTGAAAAAGTAAAAATACAGTGTAGTGCAATTTTAAAGGTGAGGTCATTCATACTTCCTGTGAGCTCTGACCAGGTTGTTAAAGTGGACCAATGACTATTAACTCGTCAATCCACCGACCAATTATTTCACCAAATGCAATAAGTTACTTTAAATACATTTGGCGCGTGGTTACAGTAACGCATACATACTGTAAGAATACGTGAAGTTTTAAAGTAAATGGATATAATGCTTATGTACTGCATATCCAACGATTACATGTAACAGAGAGGCCGACACACGAACAGCTATTGATACATGATACGATCATTGATGCAAATCAGAATAACTCGAATATAACCTCATTAACGTTACACAAAATCTCTTGTACCACCGAGTATGTTATGGTATACTTTGCGCCTTAAACATGACAAAGTCCATAAAAGTGTCAATGACTTAGCGCAACTCAAACTAACATAACGTCACGAGTCGCGGGTCTCATTTAATAGATGCATGCTATCTATCATATCTGTCATGCAACAGTTGAACGTATCTAACGTTACCTCATAGATATGCAGTAAAAATTAAACCGACCTGTTAACAGAATATTTGGTTGCTTCCTCATCTTCATAGCTTGCTAGAAGCCAACACGTGTTTTGATGACGGCAACCTGAAAGACAGAGAAGTCCTGTTATCTCCCTAATTATTCTCTTCGTGCAATTCTAGACAAATTAGTTCATCTCTACGCTGAATGTCAAGAAAAACACCTGAAAAAGACGAAGCAACCCGAATGGAGGGCGTCAGTGGCTAGCTTGGTGGATTTTTCCCTCGCTGAACAGCCTGCTTCTTTTTCTTCTTCGGTGTTTGTTGTTGTTCTTCTTCTTTTTATGGGATTTCGGCAGTGTAGACGCTGTTAAGCTTATTACTGCCCTCCACAGGTCAGATTTAGCTCTAAATTCTCACATACAACCCTGTATCATGTAGAAACTGCAGAACTGCATTGGAGATAAATTCATATTTCCCACTGTGTCCAAACAAAGATGCAACAGAAAAAGGCTCAACTCCAAGTCCTGTCAATCTAACAAAGAATATCTTTCTCTCTTCCATATACTTTCTACATTCTAGGAAAACATGCCTTACTGTTTCAAGGATCCCACATTCACACAAGCCAGAAACATGTTTTCCTATAATGCACAAAGAATTATTTAACCGACAATGACCCAGCCTCAATCTACAGAGTTTCACTGAATCCCTACGGGATAGAGAATTACATAACCATATTTTCCCCAGCTATAGGTTGTATAGAAAAGAAGTGTCTACCCCTGGCTTCCCTCTGCCATTCTTTTGTTAAGCCCTCTTTGATTGTTTCCCTTAATTCCACTCTCCCCATGGAAAAATGCCCTTGCATGCACCAAATCTAACTTAGCCAGAACAGTTTTAGAAGCAGATCCATACACAAAACTCCCATAATCAAGAGCAGATCTGATCAAGGCCTGATAAATTAACAACGTCTCCCTCTCAGCCCCCCACTCACACCCAATCAGACTTCTCATAACATTCAGAACTTTTTCATATTTCAACACAATTTTATCTACATGCACAGCCCATGTCATACGCTCTTCAAACCATACACCCCAAAATTTAAAAACCTTTACCTTCTCTAATAAAGACCCATACATATACAGCCCTACATTAGGTAACTTCCTTTTAAAACCAAATACAACATATTTAGTCTTAGATGCAGAAATTTTGAACCCCCATGTGTTCCCCCATTCCTCTATAGACAATAATGCTCTTTGAATCTGTTTTAAAACAAACTCTACATTACGCCCTCTTTTCCAGATGGCCCCATCATCTGCAAATAGTAATCTTAGACCCAATCCAATAACTCTTTTTGCTACTGCCCTTAGCCGCTTGTACTCTATTACATTAACCAACATTGGAAACTTTCTTAATTTTCTATATGCTCTATTCCTACTCCTTATAGCTTGATCACATTCCTTATTCCACCAAGGAACCAGCATACAAGTCCTAGGGTCCTGCTTCAGAGGAATGGTACTGCAAGCGGCTTTATGTATCATGAGACTAATGGATGTATTCCAATTATCTACAGAACCCTCATTATCAATCTCTCCCACTAAGCTCTGAACTCTCTCCTGAAATTTATTCCATTTAGTCTGAGAAAAGTTATATGTAGGGGCTTTCTTTTCCACTTCTCTCCTCAAATCCTTACCAAACCTGCATAAAATAGGATAATGATCACTGCCCAATGTATACAATTCTATAACATCCCATTCACCAACTCTAGCGAAGTTTGACAAAGCAACGGGCAAATCTATATGACTGCTAGCATTTCTGACGATAAGATACCTAGTTGGCCTTCCATCATTTAACACTACTAACTCATATTTATCTATACATTTTTCTACAATAACACAATTTTTATCCCTATGATCACTACCCCATAAAGGATTATGTGCATTAAAATCTCCAATCCATACAACAGGACACCTTACAGTGTCCAACATAACATTTTTTTCTTACTGGTCTGCTTGGCCAGTAGATTCGAGTTTTACTGGCCCCATGTGTAATTTTAGTGGCTCAGCCACGAAAAAATGAAAATAACTATTTTTTTTGAAAAAAAAAAAGACTTGTTTATTTATTGAAATTGTTCCCATTTAATTGTTTAGAGAGTCTGTCCCTGCAAAATCAGTATAATCTGGCAATGATGGCAAAAAGTTGCCTAATAGGGGTTTGCGTAATAACAAGTATTAAAATTTCAAAAACATATTTAATATTTTGAGATGTATCATTTCTCTCACTCCAATAATTCTGTTATCATTTTTCAGCTGATTGATGTTCTAAAAGCACTGTACAAACAGTACCATTATTTACCCTGAAGTGGAGGGATCAGTATACCTGGCTGAACCACTGCGACGGCGTAATGTATTGTTGTTAAGAAGTGCAGGGGAAGGATGTGGTGGTGGTGGTGTTTTTTTAAAAACAATTTTTTTTTGGGGGGGGGGGGCTGGTATGTAACACTGTTACTGTGATGATAAATGGCACTTAAATATTGAATCTGTGTCTATAATAACCACACCCTGACATGTAAATGTGACATCTGTCTTGATTCATTTAATTTAACTTAAAATATGGACAACTGACTGCATAATATATGATTTAGAAACAGAAATGCTTTACAGCAGCTCCCATTCAAGTCGAGAATATGCAGAAAAATAGTAGTAGTAGTAATAATAATAATAATAATAATAATAATAATAATAATAATAATAATAACAATAATAATACACTATATATATGCTGCATATTTATAATAGAAGCCTACTGCACTTTTTTTTACCATTAAATGTTATTTTATACATTATCATATTCTATAATGTTCTGTCATGGAGTTTATCACTTCACTGCTAACAGAAAAGAAAGCAGCTCACTGCCAGTTGCAGCTTCTTATTGTGATCTGCAGTCTTTGTTAATTTTTTGTCATGATTGTTATTATTAGTACCCATCAAAAATCACAGTCAGGATGTGGTTATTATAGACATATTCAATATTTAACTGTCATGTATCATCACAGTAACAGCGTTACATACATTAGCAGCTGTAAACACATAAAAACATTATAAAACACATCATGTGGTCCCCTTTAAACGCAGGGTGCAGGTGTATATTTTGGTAAATGACCGTCGGTTCCAAAGTCTAGTTCCGAGTCTAGTTTATTTTGAAAAAACATCAAGGAAGAAGACCTGACCACTGACACTGCACGTTTTTCTTCTTCGCCTTTTTCACATTTTGTGCCCAGAATGATGCCAGAGAGTTCACAGAGAAGCTGGTCAAGTTTGTGACATTTTCATCCCGGATTATTTGGTATTTTACAATAGTTCCCACAACATCAGCACGAGCTGAACAATAAATCTAACACAGCAAGAGAGGCGGGACTTAAGGCAGAACAGTCTATCATCAGCCGGTCAGTCCCAAAGCCAGTGTGTTGTTTGTAGCAGCAACAGGAGAGGCAGGGGGAGAGGAGGCAGCTGCAGCGAGCGCAGACTAGAGCGGCCAGAGAAACTGAGCGACTGTAGCAAGGCGGTTGTGCAAAACTGCGGATAAACGGCAGAAAAAGTGTGGGTGTTGAACCCTCTCACCGGGAAAAGTGTGGGTGTTTTACCCCACGGGTGTGACGCCCCTGACCGCAGTCAGCCTTCGCCGGAAACTGCCGACATACTTCACAATACATTACGCCGTCGTGGTGATTCAGCCAGGTATACTGATCCCTCCACCTCGGGAGAAATCCCCTTTTCCTCCTCTCGGACTCGTAGCACTCCTTCGCCGACATTTTTCTGAATCACTTTCCTGGCATCACTCTAAGCATTTCCCGCATGCATTCTAGCGAATCACGATTGTCGTATGGGCAGTGACTGGCCAATCACTATGATCAGTGTAATCAGCGATTGGTCCAGGCCAGTAACTGACCAATCGACATGCCCTGCACCTACTTTTACTGGCCCCGGGCCAGCGGGCCATGGGTTATGTCGAACCTTGCCTTACCTTCTCCATTATCTCATCAAAATCTGACAATACCAAAGGTTCACAGGGGTTATAACAATTTAGCACAGTAACAGAATTTTGATTACTCCAAATCTCCACAGCCAAACACTCAAGATTGGAATTAATATCAATTCTCCTATACTGCAACCCAATCTTAACAGAAGTTGCACAGCCCTCACCTGATCTATCAGACCTTTCTACTCTCAAACATTCATAACCTGGAATTACAAAATCTAGAGAAGGCTTTAACCAAGTCTCTTGCATACATATCAATTCTGGAGCTTCTTTAAATTCATCAACAAACCTTTTTGACTCCTGACCATTTCCTATTAGACTCTAGGCATTCCATTGAAGAATATACCACTTGCTAATGAGGATCCACCTCATCCACTTCACCAACATCCTCCATAATGCTAACCCTCACCAACTGTGACCTATCCATAGTTTGACTCTCCTTCATGTATTGATGTAACTCTTCTGGCAATTGCGTTATACCAAGGAACCTTTCAGATCACCCACCACTAACCTGATAATGTCTAAGCGGTTAGCTTCTTTCTTAGCACCTACCAACACATCAGACACAAAAGACAGAAATACCTCCTTTCTAAGAATCAACATATCAGATGGAAGGGCCGACTGCAAGTTTGACGCATTGACGTGACATCCTAGCACTGCTCTAGTACCAGATCCCCCATTTCCGCATTTTCTATCCACTCTTTGAACTGCCTCTGCATACGACACCTTGTTCAGCTCCCTCACGTCCTGCACCCGCTTAGCCTGAACAAATTGCTCACACCCGTAAAACTCTGCCCCATGCTCCCCCTCACAATTCGGGCACTTAGGAGCCTCTACCTTGCAACTTTGTATTATATGATCTCCACCACACTTTACACACCTTTTTTCACCCCGACAAGCCCCAGCAACATGCCCAAACCTCTGAAAAGTAATAGCATCGCAACGGTGGTTTGATGTACTCTCTCACATAAAATGCCATACTCCCAAGAAACACTCTCTGTGGCAGTACTCTATCTTTAAACGTCAGCAGGACCGGTGGATCCCCGGCTCCATCCCTACGTTTAAATCTCAACACATTAGTTGCCTGGGCCCACTTAATGTTTTCTAAGATCTCCTTCTCAGATAAGCCAGCAAACACTCCTGTAGTTTCTGGGCTCTTTTCCTCAAAGGTGTCGGCGTGCAGTTTGATAATAAAAAAAAATTCTGCAGAGGCAAGGCTGGGTGGATGATAGAGCAGTCTTTATTGAAACAGTTCTTCTAGCCAGCGTCCGAATTCAGAGGGCGGCATTCTCAAATCTATGGCGAAGGTAATGCCAAATGGCTTCGCCCTCTGCTCAATCTCTACCAAAATGCCATCCCCTGATTCTCTACTCGTGTGAGCCTTTTTAAAGTCCCTTGGGCTGTACCTGCCTACTTCTAACTGGTCACTGTGGTGGGTTGAGGGTCCATCTGTCCAATCAACTAAAATAGGAGTTGGCCTATCTCCCATAAATGGCTAAATCTGTTATTGTCACACCTTGGGTCTTCTGCTCCAAAATTACCTAAATGACCCCTCTATCCTTTCCTGGAAATGTACACGTTTAGATATCTCCCTCCATCTGAAATAGGAGTCAGGCTCCATTTTAGTCTCTATAGTGGCCTTGTCTTCTGCTAACCTTTGACCTACACACAGCTGAATGCTGACTCCAAGGTCCCTTGGAGCTGTGAGCCCCATACTGTCTGCATTCCCTAACTCACACAAAGAGGAACAAGTTAAATTCAAATTGATTTGAAATAAAGCCAAAATGTGTTGCCGTCCAGAAACCTCATAATTCCCCCCTCTTTTCAGCAAACTCTGAAAAGTACCTCTCACTCTCGAAATCTTCGCTTGTGGCTTCTCAGGTGTAGTTGTAAGGGAATCCCACAAATCGACTGTTGCATCCCATTTCAAATACTACCCCTCCTAAGGAGTATCAAAAAGAAATAGGAAACCTTACTAATCAACTATGGAGAATCCACGCCTTCAAGCCAATCCAGGCGGGGAAACTCCTTTTTAATTTACTAGTACCAATTACCATTAACCCTCTAATTGAATGACCATATGCCAATTGGCCATTGAACTCCAAACCTTTCACAGGTCCTATTTTCAACTATTAATAAAAAGTATGCATATCGCTATGCGATAGTCTAAAAGATAAACTCTAACTAAAGTATTCTATCATTAAGATTTTTGCTCATTCCTTGGTTCATTTGCAATTATCACAGGATAACAACAGAACACAACCATTTCAACATCATGACATATGGGTATATATATATATATATATATATATATATATATAGGATAACATAGAAATCTGTTTTAATTCTACATAGCATAACACATATATCATCCTGCTGTGTCAACTGAACTCTCGCTCCTCAGCAACATTGCCATTTTGGGGTGGTAGGTTACTTGCAACACTCTGAACTCAATGCATTCTCTCTCTCAGTTCTGTCCTGTCTCCGGACAGGTTAATATCTCCGCTGTCATCCTGAGAAGAGAAAACCAACCACTATCTTTGCAAAACAAAAATCAGGTACTATATATTATGAGCACAACATCCATCACTATTACTGTGTGTTCTAGATCAGGCATGTTCAAAGTCCAACTTCAGGATCAGAAATGGCTTTCAAATAATCTCCCTTTATTTCTATTTTGCATTGTATGGAATGTCATGTATGTTGGCTCATTTATATCTGTCCTGTCCTTCCAATCTCCTAATGTAGCCTAAAATCAGCACTTAATAACCACTGTGCAACCCCAATTTGCTTTATGTATCACACATATACTACATTTCAAATTTCAATTTTATATTCTATCTACAATTTTCCATTCCCCCCTTCGTCCATACTGATCCCCATTCAAAGTTTGGACACCTCTGCTCCAGGCAACACGACTGCTTTCCTTCTGTTGTTGTCGATAGCCTCTTATTGTTTTAATGTACATCAAACAACATTATTTATTAAGTCGTATTTTGCTTAAACTCCCTGGAACAGTACATTCCTGTGCCTCTGAACCATGTCATAAATTGATGTCGGCGAATACTCTTTCTTGTTTATTGCCTAAGAGGACAGTTCCCATATCTTCTCCTGGTGCTCAAGTGCTTCCAACCTCTTGCCCCTGGAGAGATAGATGTAAGAGCAGCTACCTTTGGAACCACACTGGGTCAGCAAAACCTGTATAAACTTTACATTTGCAAACCCCTATACACAGACAGGTAGACGTTAATGATATGTGAAATTTAGTGTTAATTGCGACGTCCTTTCCTGTTCCTAGAAAGAAAAACCCTAAGTTATTGCCACATATTCAGCTGCCTGAGCAGACATACTATTACATATTGCTTATGAGACATATGGAGATCCATCGGTCAGATATTTCACAGTAAAATCATCTGAAAAAGATATTTAGGGTTAATGACGGGTGCGTCATATAATGCTTTGTTGTTTTGACACAGTATCAACCACTTCCAGATATGGATGTGGTTCTCCATCCGGACCTGCAAGAAGCAAACTAATGTATTAAGGACTGTACATCATTTCAGAGTGACATGTGACATAGTTAGTAATACCTCTGTTAGTTCCATACTCATGCTTTGATTAGGTGAGTAGGTTTTTTCCAAGGATATCTATGGTTTGGGAGGCCTAAACAAAAATGCATCAAGCTTGATTTAAGTCTGTATAGTTAAGTCAGTATCGGTTATCTCTGCCTTACAAGTCAGTCAACGTCAGTCTTGGTCGACTGTTTCCCCCATGTGTGAAGTCATACATGGGTTGGGAGATCTCCACAATTTTTTTATCCATGGACAACAATAGCCTGTTAAATCCAATAAGGCAATTGTTTATTTTCTTTCATATTTTTTGAATTTCCAAAATTGTCTGGATACAATCGGAACCCAATTCACGACCCTCCGGAGCGCCTTAAATGTTTTGAAATGAGTTGCAACTTGTCCTTTAAAACTTTAGGACTGTTTTCTGCAAGAAAACAAAGTAGAGACAATGTCTCTGTTTGCCGTACCCCTGTATGGAAACACCTATACACAACCATTGTTCACATCCTGAACATGTTCATTATCACACAATGACCACTAATGCTCCTCTCTCAGTTCCACGGCAAACAGAGATAAATTGAAGAAGAAAACCCTATAGCATCTGCATCCAAAAATAAAATTCACCATTGATAGTGAAAGCAACCCAGAACTGTAAGTCAGGATGACCAGAAATGCTAAAATATGCATTGTTAAATCAATAACTGAAAACTCTGTCTGATAGAATCTTTTAACATTAATATTACATCATCTGCTGGATGCTGACCAGCTTCGTTTATTTATAATAAGTTTTAATGAACTCCACCCCCCTTTGATTTATTTCCAGACAAGATGATACATGGCAAGATTAGCAATTCAACAATGGCACCTTGATTTATAATAGACTAAACAACAGAAGTAATGACTTCAACAGCTTCAAGGCTGAATGGATGTTTTCTTTACATGATGTATACATTAATTTTGACTGGACACAACAGAATTTGCATTTTTTATATTTCCGAAGTAAACTCTTCCTTAAGGCCATCAAACTATCAAATATTGTTAGAAGCAATGCTTAGTCTTTAGCAATCAATCACTGTTTATGTGAATGCGTATGTCTCATCATTATTTATGTCTACTTCTGCTCTTGTCTATGGGCTACTCTATGATCTGACCTTCCCCTGCTTTTACCTGTCAGAGACACACATGGACATTCTCCTATGTGAATTAGACGAATATTAGACAAACACCCTTATTTCGTCTTCCAAAAGGGATAGGTTCTCTCACAGTTCATTCGAGCGGCACGCTATCAATGCAAGCAGAAGTGCCACTACCCAATTTAGACCTGTGTGTTGGCAAATTTTAACAATACTATTTTTCAGAGCGTCTTGGTTTTGAGGAGATAATAAACTTCTCCTAAACAATGTTGAATTCCTAATTTCTGTAGAATCAATTTTACCATTTTATCCACAAACTCTTTCCCAGTAGCTGAAAATATGTGATCTGGAAGTCCCCATTAGCTTATGACCTCCCAACATAAGAACTTAGCCTCAGACAGAGCATCCTTTCGCTTGGTAGGACAAACCTCAGGTCTTTGCAAAAATCTGTCTACACTTACTAGCCTGTATCTGTTTTAGCTTCAGTTGGTTTTATCATATCAACAAAGTCCCTGACTAGCTCACACAAATAATCTCTTGTAGTCAGAATATAACCAAGAGGGACCATCACCCCTCTCCTAACATTGTTTTTCCAGACAAATTGTATATCTCCCTATGACATGATCCATTTGTTCCAACAGGATTTTTTCTCTTAACCTCCCCCCTTGCAACATGGGCTTGCCCATTTGCTGCTTGACACCATATTGTGGTTTCTCATCTTCTGGGGTTGGCAAATGCTCAACAAAATCTACCGTAGTGCCCCTTGCTAAATTGACATCCTCTTATTCCTATAGCTTATGATATTTTACAAATTTACCATGACCCTCCTTTACCATGTTTTAAATGAATATTTTTATATTTTGCACTTGCAGCCTGACTGAGGAACCTCTTTTTGAAAAATTAATGCTCACTCACCCAAATAGTAAACCAGTTTAGCAGGCTGGTTATTGAGCCACAGCTCAACTTGGAGACCTTCTATACAAAATACCCACAGCGCCTATGTGGTCTAATTCTAAATGACAGTTCCTGTCCATTTCACACTAATTTTCAGCTTCTCCCCCGAGTGCAGCTCAGCTTGCTGCTTTTATCTATTTACCCATTGCTGTATTTATTTTATTTATCCAGTTATCTATAGTTTATCCCTCATGTATATTTTACAACCTGAACATTTTTTACTGATGTATTTTGTTTTATGTTCATTACTATTAGTATTTTAGCTCTCTTTAATCACTTAGTATGATCTGGACCTGTAAGCACTTATTTAAGTCATATTTCCTCTTTTAACTTTCACTCTACTAAATTAGATAATCTATGATGTGTGAGATTCAATACTAAAGGGAACGCTGCAGAAAGCTCCACACCAATTTAACACTGTGAAGAGTGTAGCGTTTGGAGGAATCCGAGCCAATAAGGCATGTGGATCAGGTACATCTGCTGGAAAGTCAGCCCCAACTTCATTCACCGCTTGTAAACCGTGGGCCAAGCAAAAACATCTGGATCATCTGGTTTCTTTACAGGCAACAACAGTGTGTTGCTCTGGGGATTTTGAGTTTTCTTCAGGACATTTGCTTGTAGCCGCCCTTTAATTTGTGGTTCCGTCAACTGGATCGCCTCCTCCTTCAGTGAATACTGGTTCTTCCATGGAGGCCAAGCTCCGGGCTTGGTTGATTTCATGAAGCCAATGTCAGTGGTGTGTTGTAACCACAAACATTCTGGAACCTGTCGCAATATTTCTTCTTTCAGGTGACCTGCATCTGACTTGAGACTGAACATTGATTTGTGTGCAGTTGTACTGTCTGTGATTGTCCCAGTCCTTGGGAAGAGATCATCCTGTTTATGCATCTCTGGTCTTTACTTCCCCAAATAACGGAGTTTTCTTTCATTGGAACAAAGGTGGCATCTTCTGATTCTGCCATCATTTCTCCCACATGTTCTTGTTCATAATCCTTGTCTATCATCAGAGTCATGTGTGGGTTGACCTTTTTAATGTCGTACTGTTTGCCATGGTTTTTTTTTATAGCTGCTTCTTGTGGTCCCACAATTACGCAACTGGAGCTGAGCAGAGCTTGTTTTGATTATTGACACAACCATTCATCTGAACCCGATTGGACCGCACACCTAAAGTATCCGATTCCTCCGCAAGCATCTCCCTCTTTTCTTTAGATGTCATTAGCCTTTCTATCCCTAGTTTTCAAACAACTCCAAGATACTTAGCTCAGTCTGCCTCTACTCTCATAAACAGTAGTATCTCTACATGGAATGGGACTCCTGTTGATAGGGTTTCCAGTTACAGATATTCAAGCATCTAGATAGATGATGAGCCATCTTTTAAATTTATATTTCTGAACTAACTAAAAGCTAAAGCGTAAATGATCACTGATTTATCATGATTGAGCTTGCTTTACTTTGAAATGTAGAAAACAACTTATTCAGTCTACCTTTTTTACTTCTTCTAAATTACACGGATGTCATCTACATGCATGCTGCTCTCCCTCCTTTGAAACCCCTTGAGGCAGGATATCATTCTGAATTTTGTTTTTATTACAGGTGATGGGTTTAGAACTTATCACCGTGTCCCTCACGACAAAGTTGGTTGGCTATTTTTATCCATAAGGACAGCACTGCATGTTTTTTTTATCCACAAGGCCTTACTGCATATTGTATACAACTATCTCCCCAATTTTATGTCATTAGAAATTTGCACACTCATTCACAAGAATCCTAAATTTTAAACATTCCCACTGTAAGAATTGTCTTGAAAAAGACTGCTTTCCAGGTCCGTGCCCCTCAAAAGTGCTATGACTTACAGCTTGCTCTTGAGCTAAATCATCTTATCTCTTTGGATATTTCCAAATACCTATTGTTCTATGTTCTGCAGTCTGAATGTAATCATGATTTATGATCCTATTTTATATATGTATTCATGTATTTATACTTAGGGCGTCATTGGAAAAGAAAGCTTGCACTCAATAGACCTTCATAAACTTAAACAATATTAAAGGAAAGATAATTTACCCCATTCAAGGGAGTCACCTAAATCAAATTAAATCAATTAGAAATGTGTTTTCTGAACACCATGTCACCACAACCACTTCCCAAAGGAAAATGGAATAAATTTGCCAACCGTAGAGAAAGCCAGTAATATATCACCCTAAAAAAGTGCAACTTTTCTACTTTCCTTAACTCGACTGTCTGTGAGGATACAAGGAAATAGAGACCTAAAAATCCACCAGCTACCTCTGAGAACTGACAAACTGGCTCTGACGTCTGCGCCAATCTCCCCACCGTTTATGTCCTTCTATAATTATAAAACAATCCAGACATCAGATTTTAAATTATCCAAGGTTAAATCAAACTCTATACTCAAATAATGAAGTCACTATCAAGAACCTATCATATATTATAGTTGGCCAGTCAATTGCTAAGCTTCACTTGTAATTCTTCCCTAATTAGTACTCCCAATGTATGTGTAATAATTTTGTGTGCATGTACTTGTTGTAGCATTAAACGTAAATGATTGTATGAGCTGGTGTGTTTGTGTGGGATTGTGTTTGTGTGTGTTTCTGTCTTCATAGGATTATCTCAAAGGGGTTTATCTTTGTGTGTGTTCTTAAAGGGTTTGTGGATAAAACCGCACTAGCCTGGCAGATTTAGTGTGGGTCACAAACAGAGCGGGTGTCCGGTGACTCTTGTCCGTCCCCCGGTAGGCCTCGACCTTAATGGTTATGCCTTCTTTCTTGGACTCTCACGTCCCCGGTGTATAGAAAGAAGAAAAGGACAAACGCAAATGAAGACTATTATTTCGTCCATAGAGCAAGCCAAAAATGTCACTTCTTTATCATCCTCTAAGTAATATAACCATTACACAGCTTAATATCATTATTATTTCATTAATGCAGATCCAGTTTATTCTTAAAATTATTAAAAAGCTTTAAACAGCTATGCTGGTTCTCTCTAAGTAAGTGTGGGAGAGGGAGCATCAACACAATCCAACACAGGTCGCAGGTCACAGGTCTGTAACTGCATGTTCACATACCAGCTGCTCAGCCCCTCCTTTTCTCTTCTCACTTGTCCACTCCATGGACATGCACATTCTGAATTCATCTCAACCGCCGAGAGACAAAGACAGCTGGATAGATTCATTGTCAAATATGAACTTGTCCCTTGATTAATTTCAATTCAAACATTTGCTGTATGGAGGTGTTTTTAGAGTAAAATCAATATGTATGATTTGGTTTCAATCTCCGTAGAAAAATATACGCGCTCTGCTACATATCTGTCTAACTAAACGGCTTTTGGATACCCCAAAATTCCCAAATATATTTAAATACTCAATCATGTCAGTGCTTTGGTTCAATGTTCTTCACACTACTCCAATTATGTACTTAATTTATCTTGTGCTTTCAGATCTATAATGGTTTATGTTTTCATTTCTTTTTATGAATATTTCGGCCTTGAGATATTACGTTCTCTAATTAAACTAATTTTCCTTTCCTTCACATCAGGGCTTCCCATTCTAGCGTGTGGGAGTTGCAGTGAATATAAGAACAATTTTATACTTCAACCAGCTGTATCAATCGACCAAATAAACAATTGTCCGTTCGTCCACAAATGCCTACTTAGCATATTCATTGAACTTCTCCACATCAGAACAAATCAAACGACATCTACTCATACACTGTTTGATAACAACAAGGTATGCTCAACTGGGATTGTGCCTGTCACTATTTGCTTCGTATTTCCAATCAGTTCAGTCATTGCGGCCACAGCAGTTTCCCTTTTCTCTATTCTATTTATCTTCTTCTTTACTCTATTCTTCTCTATTTTCTTATACTCTATTCTACTATTCCCTATTCTTTTATTTCATCTCTACTTCACTTCTCTATTTGAGACAACTTAGCGAGTAGGAAATAATGACTAATCTCACGCATGACTTATGAGGATGTAGGCTTGACCCCTTGCCTGCCACCCTTTTCTCTACCGCAAAAGTTTCTCCTTAATTCCCTTAATTTGAAAATTTAGACAGAACCGTATTAAGAAACTAAACGCCTGTTGCCCATTTTTCCCCCATGTTGGTAATTTTCAGCTTGACAGACATCGGAAAACACACACACAGGGCTCTATCTTAACGATCTGAAACACAAGTATCAAACGCAAAACGCAAGTAGCTTTGTGGGCGGATCTCAGGCGCTGTTGCTATTATGCCGGCGGGATAAATGACTCTTGCGCCCGACACAAATCTAAAATGGGTTGGTCTGAAGTAGCTACATTAGTCATAGATGTGGTTTGGGCGTAACGTGCAATAAACCAATCCGAGCGTCATCTCACATTCCCTTTAAAAGCCGGTGCGCTTGTTCCATGGCGGATTGCTATTATAATGGCAAATTTGCCAGGCGCACACCAGGAGCGGTTCACAGCCGTGGAGACCGACGTTCATGCCAGGGCTGTAAAAGACAGAGAAGAGGCCTTGTATGGGGATGGGAGAAATCCATCCAAATTAGCTTTGGTTAAATGGGCGTGGGAGGAAATTGCCACAATTGTTTCTACGGCTGGCATCCCTATGATGCCAGTGCGCACGGGCCGAGCAGTGCGCAACGGCCAGCTGAGGAGGGAGCAGCGCAAACACCAAGGTGCAGAGGATCCAGACCCACTACACGCCGTGGCAGCATTGTCAGACCGGACTGCACTGCCCGGGACGCGGCAAGGTATTAATGCCCGTCTTGACCGGGTGGCGATTTTGCTGCTGCCTCTCAGGCGCATCGCCTCAAGTCTCCAAACGCACCACCTGCTCCTGTTGTGCCCTTTCCTTCTCCCCCAACTCCATCTCCGTCCACCCGCTCCACTAGGAGCACATCGCGCATTGCCACTCACGGACCCTCACGGCTACGGTGGGCGCGTCGCATATCAGAGGGAAAAAGAATTAGTTCTTCTGTTTAAATCTTTTCAACTTTTTTTGTATGGTTTGCACAAACGGGAACGGAAAAACGGGAGAGAAGCAAAGTGTATGCACGTTGTGCACACGCTACATTCTCACTACAAGCATGCGCCCTTAAAATTGCATCTGAATAAGCGCCACTGACTTTAGACTAGGTTTTTTCTGGTCTGTTGCGGAAGTGTTTTCTGAAACGGCAAAATAGCACCAGTGAAAGATTGCGCCAGAACACGCCTCCTCTTTTCACTGAACCGCCCCCGGGAGCGCAAAGTCATTCCCTAATTTAAGGGCGTGCGTCTGTGGAGGGAAAATTCCAATGTGCGCCAAATGCAAAATAGGAATTACACAAGCGCCAGTGTACAAAGTCAATTGCGCTTAGTGCAAGATAGAGCCCACAGTCCCATCCAGGGCCTGAGTTTGACCCCTAGAGCGAAAATGCTCACCTTGTTGGCAAGTTGGGGTGACAGGCAGTCTCTGGACCCCTGTCATGTGTCCAATAGCTATCCTGCCAACAACGCCACCTGTAGTTTCTGGGCTCTTTTCCTCAAAGGTGTCGGCGTGTAGTTTGATGATAAAAGAATTCTGCGGAGGCAAGGCTGGGTGGATGATAGAGCAGTCTTTATTGAAACAGTTCTTCTAGCCAGCGTCCGAATTCAGAGTGCGGCTGCCCTCTGGAGTTCTCAAATCTATGGCGAAGGTAATGCCAAACGGCTTCGCCCTTTGCTCGATCTCTACCAAAATGCCACCCCCCGATTCTCTACTCGTGTGAGCCATTTTAAAGTCCCTTGGGCTGTACCCGCCTACTTCTAATTAGTCCCTGTGGTGGGTTGAGGGTCCATCTGTTCAATCAACTAAAAAGGAGTTGGCCTATCTCTCTGCTCATCTCCCATAAATGGCTAAATCTGTTATTGTCACACCTTGGGGTCTTGTGCTCCAAAATTACCTAAATGACCCCTCTATCCTTTCCTTGAGATGTACACATTTAGATATCTCCCTCCATCTGACATAGGAGTCAGGCTCCATTTTAGTCCCTATAGTGGCCTTGTCTTCTGCTAACCTTTGACCTACACACAGCTGAATGCTGACTCCAAGGTCCCTTGGAGCTGTGAGCCCCATACTGTCTGCATTCACAGGTTAAATTTAAACTGAGTTGATTCCTTGCTGGCTTCCTCTAGGGATCAATGCCTCCACCTTGACCACCAGCTTACCTACACTTTAGCATCAGTGTTTCCTGTTTTTACAACAAACTCTTAACATTCCATTAAACATTATCTTGGCCTGAAATTCTTTGCCTATCTGATTCTCTAAAGCACTGGTAACTTTTAATGGATTCACTGCTCTAAATCCTGCATCTCCTTGATTAGCTCCCTTGACTTTAAACAGCACGACA
This sequence comes from Diplodus puntazzo, assembly GCA_963678695.2. NCBI lineage: Eukaryota > Metazoa > Chordata > Actinopteri > Spariformes > Sparidae > Diplodus > Diplodus puntazzo. The sequence goes on from OZ023159.1 coordinate 2,877,629, forward strand.
AACTCTTCAGTGCTTCCAGTTTTCCTAACCTTATTTCCTTAATCTCCTGACATTTCAGGTCTTTCACTCGATGCCCCCCTCTTAGAGCCCCCCTTTTCCTTCACCACTGTCTGCCACCCACCACCCTCATTCCCTGAAGCCATGAGCCTCTTAAACCCCTATTTCCCAAACCTAATCTAATTCCAGTGATACTAGCCCTACTATTAATAAAAGAAAAAGGAAAAGAAAAAGTGCCTCTAGCTTGTTGTGCGGCAGCAGGCGTAGAGAACGAGCACGTGCTCCAGCTCCGCCTCTCTCAGTGTCTCCCAGAGCCGAGGTTTTCTGTGGCTGTGTGCCAAATCAGGGTCTGCACACTTCGAGTGCGCATTTGAAGTGTGATTACGTCACTATGCCGCGGCGAAGGGTGTCCCAATTCAAAGTGTTCTCCAAATGCAATCCTTCTACCTGTTTTTGGAGTGTGCACCGCTACTACCCTTCGTGGTCTCATATATCCCAAGATTCATCGTGCGCCCGAAGAGAAGGAATAAATAAATAATGGCGACCTCAAGTGGCGCAGATCTTGCATTTAAATGTAAGTATTGGGTCTATACTGGGTGTTACTCCTTTGAACATCCAACAGCCATGTTAAACTTCAAGGGACATTAAAACCTCAACATTTCAGTTAAAATACGTTGGTAATGCTCAGCTTGATCCCTTTGGAAGTAAAGCCTTAAAAGCCTTCACTTTCAAACGTAAGACATTCAGAGGTTGACTTGTATTTTATATCTGTAAAGTGTTCTTTGGTTCGTGCAATTGACCAGCCAGTGGATAGTGGGCAGACAAGACAGAGGTATAATTTAAATGATTCCTTTATTATTCACATCCATAAATACCTAAAAAGCTAAATTGAGTCCAGGGGAAATTTATTAAAAAAATGCTAGAGAGGGATAGCTGAAGGTGTGGGTTCTGTGTGGCTTGGTGAGTGGCTGGGCTTCACTGTCACCAGGCTGGTAGGCTGGATCTGGCTGGTTGACTGATGTACTGGCTTGGTGTGGCTGCAAGGTGCTGCTGCTGCAGTTGCTTCCAGTCCGACCCACCGTCCTAACACTACTCCAGCCCATGTCGCACACCACACACTGTCACAGAAGAGCAGAGGGAGATTGAAGGAGAGTGTGTGGGAGTAGTTGAGCTGGCTGAAGTCATGCCCAGCACACCTGTTTCAGGCTAGCCCATCACCATGAAATCACTGCACACACTCACTCTGTAAAGCCACACCCACACATGCACCACAAAATCCACCACTAGTGTCACACAAAATGCACCAAATCTATTACTGATACAGGTCTACCCTGTTACACCCCTCCCTGCTGAAATGGTCATTGTCCCAATGACCACTGTGCAACGGCATACTGGCTCTAAAGGTCCTGGTAGCGCTGTGGGGGCATGCCTCTGGTCGCTCTGGTGGACCGTCTGGGCTCTGGAGTCCTGAACATTGGTCTCGCCTCAGCACCTGTAGGGACCCAGAACCCAACCCATGGGGGACCTATGGGAACCCCATTTGAGGTCTGTGGCTGGGGGCTTAAGGGCTGGGTCACTCGATGATTCGGGCCATTGGGCACCTGACAGGGGCCTCGCATCCCATGCTGTAGTGGTGCTGACAGGGGTCTCAAGAGATTACGATGCACAACCTTTTCGACATTTTCCTCCACTTGTCTGATGACATACACTGGAAGTTCAGGGTCTGGCTGCTTAATCACTGTGTACGGTTGTTGCTGCCACTTATTGGCCAGTTTACCCCGGCCCTTGGCTTTCATGTCCTGTAGAAGTACCTGTTGGCCTGTGGTCAGTGGTGATCTGTCAGCCTTCTGATCATAGTAGGTCTTTTGTCGGGCCATCTCAGAGTCTCTGTTGTACAGCCCTTTCAAATGCGAGCTGCAGTCTCCGTTGGTGACATTTGACCCAGTCCTCTGCCGATCAACAGCCCACATTCTCTGCGAGTCCCAGGAGGCGATCCTGTGGGAGAAATCCCTGCCTCCCAAACATTAAATAGTGTGGGGGATAGCCAGTAGAGCTGTGCACTGTATTGTTATATACACACCTGTAACACTTCCAGGAGATGTTCATGCCAGTTCCTTTTGTCCTCCCCCTGGGTCCCCAACAGTCCTAGGAGGGTCCTATTAAGCGTTCACAAGCTCCATTTCCTGCTGGATGGTAAGGCGTAGTATGGCTTTTGGCCATTTTATACAAGTTACAGAGTTCTTTCATCAGATGTGATTCAAAATTTGGGCCTTGGTCAGACAACAGCTGTTTAGGTGCGCCAAACGGCTGGATTACTTTGTTCCACAGTACCTTGGCTGTTGTTGTTGCTGTTTGGTCTCTGGTCGCTGCTGCCCAGGCATACTTGGTGAAGTGATCTTTCATAACCAGCACACTGTGGTACGCATCTTCTGGGTGACCTATGGACAAAAAAAATCTACAGACAATAATTCCAAGGGAGCAGAGGTCAAAATAGGGGTCAGTGGTGCAGGTCTAGAGTTAGGAGCCTTACGCAAAACACACTGCTGGCATTGAGCACACCAGTCTGTTAGCTCCTTGGCCAATTGTGGCCAGAAAAACCTTCTCTGAATCAGAGAAACAGTCTTTTCAGGGCCCCAGTGTCCAGCCTGCTCATGATACAACTGCCAGATATAATGTCGCTCACCTTCAGGAACCACATATTGAATTATGGAATCAACTTCCTTGGGGTCTTGTTGTGTTCGACACAGCACTCCAGCCACCAGGGAAAGTCGGGGCCAGTGACGCAGGATCTGCTGGACTGACTTGGTCTCTTGCTGCCACTCTCTTTTGTGAGAAATTACGTAGTCTTCCTGTTCATGGTAAGGACAGGAGGAGGAAGGGAGAATGTCACATTGCTTGAGATGTTATAACTGCCACAGGTGGGGGCAAATGGGAAGATACACAAGTTTAGATAAGATGACATTTGCTGTCCCATCTGTTACATCAAAGAATCACTGTCCTGGGAAGACAGGATACACCAAAACATCAATGCGTCATTATTATGTAAAGAAAATGTTTTATGACTGTTGTAAATGAAGGTAACCTCCTCAGTCTGACTGTACTTACGGGATATCAATTTAGAGTTCGGGAGAGAATGCTTTGCCTTCCCTCCACGCTGCGTGTTTCATTAAAAGAGATCTTACGCTGAAGTCTGAAATTCTTTGGAGACTTAGCAACTCTCTACCTCAGAAAGGAGAATTTCCACAACACTTTTATTGGGCAGAGAGCCCCTCTGTACATACTTGATTACTCTGGTCAATGTGGGGTCCATATTTTGAAGCCTCCTCCACTGGGCCGGTGTCCGCTCCGGAAACAAGGGTATCCCAGGTGTAGCACTTTGAAGGCTCGACTTTGCAGTGTGCTTGCCTGCACAGATGCACAGTGCTTTCACAGTCCTGGTGTCAGGTAGGGGGGGAAAAGGGAGACTATGGAGAGGGGGAAGGGTGGACCCAAATGCAGTTACACACAGGAGGCGAGATTAGGACAAAACAAAAGGCGAGCTTTATTTGAAGCTGATAGCAAAAAATCCAAGGGGCATGGAAAAATAAATCCTTGACAAAACCAAAGTAGCAACACAACAGCAGGATAAAGTAGCAAAATATTACGGTTCAACAAAGTGCAAAGAAAAGGGCAAAGTACAAATCAAACATGGAAAACTCAAAACCAAAACATACCATGAGGGAACTTGAATCTTGAGCAGGAGCAGACGTGGACAAGCTGACAAGGATCGAGGCAAACAGAATACATACAGACAGCGTACAATGACCGGACAGGGAGTGAAGGGAAAACAGAGACTAAATACACAGACACTGATGAACAGACGAGGAACAGGTGAGTAGAGAGTGGAGGGAGGAGGCCAGGTGTGGTAATGAGTGGTGGAGGAGCACAGAGGGGGAAACATGGAGGAAACAAGACTGCAGACAGAGGGAGACAGAGAAAAAACCTAAGACACTTAACGGTCCCATATTGTGGTCATTTCTGCTTCTTGATATGGTTCCTTGAAGTCTAAATGGAATGTTAGTAACATGCTTTGGTCGAAATAAACTGAAGGATTGAGCACAGCAGGGTTCTTGAAACACCAGTTTGACAGCCCTGCTCCAGGCTGCCGGTTTCAGTGCCTTTCCCTTTAAATGCTAATGAGCTACTGCGCGCCGCCCACGGTACCGCCCACCTCCTCCTGCCTGCGGAAGACGTGAGGACGGCATCCTGTGACCATGGCAACGGCGGAGTTTCTGGGAGTAATGGCTGCCGGACAACAGACTGCGGTCCGACCCAGAACAAGAGGCTCCAGAAGAAAGTAAGCAGCCAAGAATGAACATTGATGTTTCTCAGTGGTCAGTAGTTAAGTTTGTTACCTCGACATTACTTTTATGTTACTGCAGACTAACGAAAGTTTAACGAGCTTACTGCCCGTCTGCCCCGCGTTGTTTCAAATAACAGCCCCCTTCTCCTGCCTCGAGTGTTTACATCATGAAGCTTAGCTAAACTTCGGCTAGTGTTTACTGCTGTTCAGTTGCAGTAACGCGGATGCAGTTTAGCAACAGCCATTACAAGACACAAGCGTAACCCCATATTATTATTTACATTTATGTAGCCAGGTAAGTTGATTGAGAACCTCTTATTTGTAGTGACGACCTGTAATTAGCTACTGCCAGCATTGTCAAGTTTTCAATAAGCCACAGTTGCCTCCCATCACCTCTCTACTGTCAGAATTGTTTGGGGTTTTTTTTTTTTTACCAGTTACAAAGGTTTGTAAACTTGAGATATATTACCAAAGAAACAATGCGACGTGATTAGCGATTATAGTTTCCAATGGATAATACAAATTCTGCATAAAAGTAGGTGTTCCTGTGGCAATTGTGTACAAATTCCTACATAACCTGAGAATATCTGCTGTATGGAAATACCACAATGAAGTGTGAACACTGGGCAAACATGGTTGTCATTTTGCTGTCTCTCTTTTCTCTAATCTATTGTCACTCACTTACCTTTTTATAATTTCTAGGTTACACGAAGACTACAGCAGCATCCTGATACACCATCATGCATGGTGGACCCTCCTGGCCTGTAACCTGTCTGCCTGAATGTATCTGCACTGCAGAATGCACTGAACATTTATCGGACAGTCTATGGACCCTTACATCTGAGGGGAATAGTGCAGTCAGCCTTTAGTCACAAATACTATTAATTTATCGCAAAAGTGTTATGATGAAAAGTACATAACTGATTCCTCTATCTTACATTGCTTATAGTTTATCTTTTACTTATTACCATGAAAATTACATATCAAACAATGAAAACACAGAACAGTTAGGAAAGATGTTTTATTGTAAGAAACATTTGTAAACATGTGTTGACATGAATGACATAATAACAAGAAGAAGAAAATATAAAGTAAAACAGTTTGACTTTATATATCAACTTCAATATCAATATGAAAATGATAACAAAGAAAGTATCTAGTTGCCATGGGTGTAAACATTCAGTGCTGACTTTATATTGAATTGTGTTCAGCCAATATAGCCTACAGAAGCTTTGTAATGTGGTGCTGGTGCTCTCTGGGGCGGAGAGTGAGAGTTGTGCTGCCCATCTGTGTGGTCCGAGAGGTCTTCAGGGTTTATGAGTTTCAGCACCTCCTTCACATATGGGGAAGGGTCCTGGAAAACCTTCTTGAAGATCAGGTCCAACAGAGCATCACCACAGTCTGCAGTGCAATAAACAAAAATGTATGTTTACAGGAAAATTGCAGTAGAACCAAAAAGCCTTGTGCTGTACTGTTGTGAAGTTTCTCTTATGTCTCCTAATTACTTCTTATTTATACATTCTCCTTATTATTTATTTTGAAGACCATCTTAAAAGAATTCAGATTTTAAGTGATTGTGTTCAACCTTTTGTGTGATGCCTGTGTGTCCATGTTTATTTTAATTTGCGAGGTTCAAATAAAAGATTGTAAAACTTACGGAATGTCGCCTCTGTCTTCACGGGTTTGGCTCTGCACTCCCCCTTCCAGGACTTTGGAAAGCTCAGTTTGTAAAGAGGATCTCCTGATGATGTGGTGGCTTGTCCTCTATCAGCCCTCTCACTGTAATGCAGTGCAGCCAGGTAGAGTCTTGAACAGTAAAAATAAAAAAACAATTGCAAGAAATGGGCAAACAATTTGAAATGTTCTCAACAAGTAATCACAGTTTAATTATCCTGCACCGAATTCCCAGATATGGATAGGATAACACATGACAGCACTGTTACAGTATAATTCAAGCACTAAATGCTGCAACGCGTTCCGTTACTCTAACCTGACCTTTTTATTTCAGTAACAAGTAATCTAACGCCTTAACATTTCCAAACCAGTGATCAGATTCAAGTTATGTATTCAAGTCACTGTGCATTACAATTATTTTGGTCATTTTCTTTAGTACAAATAAATATTCTTGCTTTCTTCTTGTGTCTTGGGGAGTGATGTCACGTACGTCTGAAGTCATGTTTTGGCCATGAGGATAACTCACGTGTAACACCACGCAGCAACACAAACATGGAGGGAGGAGAGAGATGCACGTTTTCTAGCTGTAAATATGGTCATTATTTTAAGTTATTAAAAACAAAAATCACGAATACTTGGTCAGGGGCCCGGCCCGGCCGAGGATAGCAGCGGGGTCGGGCTCGGGCAGAGAATCTAAACTGTGTAAGTTAGCAAGCAACATCACACTCGTGTTGCCCCGGCCTATGCCAACATATTCCAGTTTAGAAAACGTTTTCAAATGCATTATATTTCACAAAATCCTGAAAACTGTGTGTATGTACCGCTTGACCGACAGGGTCTCTGGGTTTACATGTGGAGACCGTGTTGATGTGAACTAGAAGCTCGCGGTTAGCGTTATCTTGGAAGATTGCGGTTAGCGTTAGCTGGTACTATGTGATACTGCTTAGTTAGTTCGTGTAAAATTGCTAAATAAACACAGCTAAATACTTGCACATGCAGACATTTCCCTAGGACACGCATTACATAATGTGCAAGATCAGAAATGTAATACACACAATGACTCTGCTGTAGCACTAACTTGTGTGGTCAGAGAAGCTAACGTTAGCGGTTAGCCGCTAACCTTACCTTGTTCTCAATGGCAAAACACACAGTACATCACGCACGAGTTCAGCCTTATCTACAGAAACACACAGCACATTTGTATACTTACATGTCCTTGGTCTGCAAGTATTCCTTTGAGTAAAAGTCTGCCTACTACTCCTGCCTTGTACTGGCCCAAGTTGGTGAAACAGTCAGCTCAAAGTGGTTCGCACACACCAACAGTTCTTTGCCAACTTCATTTTCTAACCGAGCGGAAAAAAATGGCGACGTTTAGATAATTCCTTGAGGTGTGGCAAACCTTCACCTGGGGCGGTGCCACCAACCTAGGGGGGCGCGTCTAGTCTGTCGGTGACCTCACCGACAGACTATCTTCAACTCGCCTGTTTAAGCACACATTTTCTAAAGGCGGAGAAAGCAAAAAAGGGAGAGGATGAACTTTTTTCATGCCAGGGGGGATTGTAGACAGGCCGGGGATGCATATTATTGATAGAAAACCACTCTAAGGTGTATTTTGCATAATATGGGACCTTTAAAACAAATTAAATTAAAAAAAAGTTACATACACACGTAAACATATGTATACAACTGCACATACACACGCATGTTATCATAGCTTGCAATTTAAGCCTGTATCTTTCAGAAAAATAATGAGAGCCTTGTAATAATCGCTCCTTTTGTCACTTATCCCTAAAATGCCTTCCAAACTTCATCTCCACCCCAGTTCAAATATCTTGCTATGTAATTCACGGCACTCTACATAATATTTGCCGCATTTCATAACAACATGTTTAACATTTTCAGCAACCTGACAAACATCACATTTATTCTTCGGTCATTTAAAGTAGTTGGCACCCTTTGAGTTCCATTACTGCCTCCTTCTGGCTCAATTAATCCCTTGATCTTCAGTTGTTCTATATTCTTTTGATCAGTCCAGAATGGTCACTTTCATTACGTGTCCCCATATCCAAGCAGATCCCTAACCCCTGTCCCCCTCTCCGGAAACTGGTGTACATTTCCCCTCTCTCTTTTACATATTTCCTACATGAAATCAGGACCAGCTCCACTGTTTTTGCTTCCTTATATTGCTCACAATGTCCAGTTGGGTGCTTTCCTATAATAAAAAATGTGTTTTTTGGGTTGCTGTGTCCCATTGTTACCTGTGTCTCTGCTGTGTGTTCTGTTGTCTCTCTCTGTCTCTTTGTGCACAGGTGTGTTTCTCATAGCACCCTCCTCCCTCTCTACCTGAGCACGAGTAATTGGTGCTCCGATGGAGGCACACAGACAGCAGCACACTTGTGAGTAGTGTTCACTCCATGCATGTTAGTTGCTGGGGTTTTGTCATTTCATTTTATTGTGTTTAGTTTGAGCTGGAGGTCACCGGTCGTTCGGTTAGTCATCTCTTTGTTCTAGGATTAGTTTCCATTTAGGCAGTTTAGGGGGAGGTGCGGGAACGATGGCACACTGTGTGGTTGGTCCAGCATCCTCCTATCTTTTGTTCCTTTTGGCCGGGATCTTTAGCCCTCTTTTGTTTGTTCCTGGTTTTCTTATTCAATAATGCTTGTTTAATTGTTTAGCGTGTGTCTGGTGTTCTTTTTTTATGTCGCATCCTGCAACCCCTTTGAGCCTTAGTTTTGACATATCTCAATCGAGGCCGTAACTCTTATAAAAAAAATGTTCTCATCAGTTGGCTCCACTGTATCTTATTGTTGTTTTGTTTGGTTAGGGTTAACCCTTGTTTTGAAGAAGCGTGCTTTCCCATCTGATTTCTAAGGCTAACTCTGATGTCTTTATTTTCCTTCTTGATTGCTTCCTTGGCGGTCGCTCTTGTTGCTGAGTGCGTTGGTATCCACATGATCTTTATATTTTCCCCCTTACTGATAATCCTTGAATTAATTAACATTGGCTTGTATAGTATATCTTGACATGTATTGCTTGATGTGTGTGTGTGTGCGTGTGTATATATATATGTGTGTATGTATGCATGTATGTATGTACGTATGTATGTGTGTTAAGCTCCTGAACTAGATCAGCTGATTCATTTTTGTGTTTACTATTTAGTATTTCCATATCCACATATGTCTTGTAAAGAGTCCAGACTGGTGTCATGGTCAGCAACACAATGGTCCAGATTTTTTTGTCAACTTTCATTTGTTCTGCTATGTTCTCTGCTCCCCATCCACAGCTTGATTTCTGTGCTTTTCTCTTTACCAAATTTCTTGCAAGACCGTCTTAGTTGGGTCACTTTCTTTATGACCCTTTAAGATTAACCCGGTAATTGGCGGTAATTAGGTGTTTCCAACGGATCCAAGGTCATGCTACTCTGCATATCCTCAAACTTCGGGTCCCCCCCAACCATAGACATACTGTATACGGCCTCTAACACTTCCGTAAACAAAGACTGCAGGGAGGGGAGGCTTCACGTCAGTTTTACGTCACTGAACAAACAGTTTACGGCACTCCGAATCCCACAAGCACGCTCGTTTTGCCTTTCATCACCGTGCGCATGTCTTACGCCTTTAACTCTGTCGTAACACAAACGTAAACCTTCCTCCTTGGCTCTGAACATAGTTCACATAATATCTGAACAACAGTTTGAGGTGACGGAAAGACCGAAGTCTGCTTCGGACTCATGAAATGACCAAACAGGGTAAGCGTAAGTGTGTGTTGGGTTATCATATCATCTTAACGTAAACTCGCGGCAGTTAACGTTAACCCACACTTTTGGGGAACGTAAGCAGAAATCAAACTAAATAAAATGCACTATTATATCTCAAATGTCCACGGACTCTTTGTTTATGCGTGATACTAGGATACGATGTTTTTGTTTTATATTTATAAAACTGCTCTGCTGTTCGTTAGAACCATCACCAGTAACATTTGAAACTACTTTCCGGGTCGCGAGGTCTCCCTTGAACAGCGGCCATCGGTGTGAAGCAGCGCGGTGAGGGATGAGCAGGCTTTCTCAGGGAGATAAAGCTGCTTCAAGCAGGGTAAGTTCTTCAAGAGGTCTACAAAAAACCTGCATTTGCAATATGGTTTATGTGGGTATGTGCATCACACATCAGTACAACGTGTGTGTGCGAGCGCTTACATGTTTAGAGGAAATAGGTCATCAACTATCTGTTATTTTGAAAAGTATGTATGAATGGGGTCGGGGTACCTTTTATTTTACCACCGGCAGTGGTCTGGTCCCAGCTCTGGAGGAGCCTTCATTTAAATCATTTTTGGCTGCTGGTTCTGTCGAGAAATAGTCTTTTGGCTGTAATATATATACACTGACTTATTGTAGTTAACCTATTTCAGTTATTCCTTGTCAATCAATAATAATGTTTGCTTGTTTGTATTTATAATAGCGGAACCGCTGGGTGGACCCCTCCTTCGCTGATTTTCCTGGGGAAAACTTTTCTCTGTCTGGAATGGGCAATGGCAGCCAGGTTTTGTGCTCCAAGTCTCAGCCCAAGAGGCCTGGGAAGAGAAAAGTAAAGGCTGGCAGCTCAGACCCTCATACACAGTGCCTGCTAAATAAGTCAGCCCAGAGCGACCAGGATGAACCCTGGGTGGACAAATACTCGCCACGTTCACAAGTGAGCATCATCACTATTGATATCTGTTCTGGTCTATAGTAATAGATTTGCATCCAGCAAATGACTGGTCTTACTTACCAGGATATAAAGAAATGCCTAGATCTTGACTCAGTAATATAGAAATCTTCTCAACAGTTCTGTATATAATTCACAGTGACCATATGCAGTATAAAACCTCAATATACATTGACATTAGCATTCAATGTGAAGGGTGCCTGATACATGAAAAAATTTGAGTTGAATCTTTGAGTTTGAAATTTCCTCATTAGAATTGCACTGAGGGATTTATTTCACTGCCAGTGTAGCAAGTAATATTGATGGCCACTGCCACTATCACTTTCAGTGTACATCTTAGGCATGCAAGTGTTGTTTGAGAGGGAAAAAAATATGAGCCTGTCCTTCAGGGTACTGCATGCATTTATGCGGTGGCCACAGAAATGGGAAATAATCCTCCTCTTACCTCCAGTGACCAGGGGTGTATGTTTATTTGATTTGAGTTTCTGGAGGCTGAAGACCTTCATATACCATGTTGTATTTTCAACTGTGATCCAAACCTGAACCTTCTGTTCTCTTGTGTAATGGTTACTGTGTGTGTTTGTGTAGGCTGAGCTAGCTGTCCACAAGAAAAAGATAGAAGAAGTGGAGAACTGGATAAGAGTCCACACAAACACACAACAGGTACATGAAGTTTCATTTTTGATTCTGACAATTCATAATATAAATGACTAAACCTTGGCTCCCATCTTTGTACCCAAATATTGTCTTTGAGTGACTCTTGCCTCTGATACATTTTCTTTAGTGATGTAACAGGATGTCCAATGAGCTTTGCTGTCAGGAGTGTCAGTTATATAAGACATCCTGTTTTGAGACCAGGATATGTTAATACACTACAGGATTAGTTCTTCTTATGACCTTAAACCCTTATATTGTTGTCTCTGGAGGTTTTAAGTGAAGCTGATGGTTCAGGTTTGGCCATGCTGTTGTCATCTTCAGTGTGGCATCTTGTTGCTGACGGGACCATCCGGCTGTGGAAAGACTGCCACAGTCCAGGTTTTGTCTAAGGAGTTGGGTCTCAGGGTCCACGAGTGGACCAACCCCACCAACCATGAGCCATACAGTAGCAGCCACCATGGTGAGGGTAAAACCTTAATGTCCTACCTGCTATCAATGTTTCACTTGCTATCAATGTTTCTGTCAAAATGAGAATTAGCTTAAATTAATTATTAATACAAATGATTATGACCTTGTTCATGAACTGTCCCTACGTGACCAGAAACATTGCTACAAAAAATGCTCTTATTTAGAATAGGTATACACAATATTGGAACACTGAATTATCTGCGTGCTACTGGAAAATGTATATCATCAGGTATTTATTGTATCAATGAAATTCTCGCCGACAAAGTCATGGTCAAAAATTTACCTACACTCATAAAGAACATGTATATCATGGAAGTTTTAAGTTCTAATAATTTCTAAAGCTGTCCTGTTTCTGTGATGGATGAGTGGAACACAAACATATTGATATACATACAGTAACTTGAATGATCAATTAAGGTGATTATAAAAAGTTATATGTGTGAATCTAATGTTCTTTATATTATTGTAACTTCTGAGTGGTTCTGATTGATAACAGCTGGTCACTTTTCTGGGCTCATTTTAATAGAACTGTTTGATACGACCATTAGACTCAGACACAAACACTACAATGAGAAAGTCTAAGAAGCTCAGCATTGATCTGAAAGAGCATTATTGATTTGAACAAGTCAGGAAAGTCACATGGAGCCATTTCAAAGCAGTTACAGGTCCGAAAGGCAGGAACACACCGGCCCAACCGTTGGACGTCTGAAGCGTTTGGAGAGACTCGGACGAGGTCGGGAACATTTCTGTTCGGCGTGTTTTGCTGCGTCGGAAGCTTTCGGAGCCGCGCGGACGTTGTCTGCTCCGACTCAGCATGCGAAGTCTGAGGAGGAGGGCTGTCGGATGTCTGAACCATTGGATTCTCTGATTGGTTGTGTGCCAGCTGAATGGCTGTTCTGATTGGCGGTGTGCTAGCGAATCAGCGCGGTGTGTGGGAGGGCGGAATACTGTGTGCGCTTTGTTTTTCTATGGACTCCGTTCCGTCTTTCCCCGTTTTCATGCTTTGCAGTACTGACATGAGACTGGCTGTTATTATGTCCGGTCAGGACAAATGAATCTGTGTTTGTTTGGTAATGCCTCGCTTGCATGTTCAGTATGCAGCTGTTTTTATCTGAAATAGTTAAGTTTCATTTTGATCGAAAGTAAAGAGAGTTCCGTGCATAAGCCTCTCGTTTACAACTCACAACACAAGCGCCAGCCGCTTATTGCATCTCGCGCAAGCGCAGAACGTACACGCTGCTGTGGAGTAGGCAGCACGTCGAAGCGGTGTGTTTCAATGCAACTTCTGTGCCGAACGGGTCAGACGAGAGGCAACAGAGTGGTCGGATAAGGCAGTTGGACGTCTGGGCGGTGTGTGGGGGGGCTTAAGATCAACTGTACAATCAACTGTTTGTAGGTGTTAAGTGCCTGGCACAACTAGAAAACACAAACTGTCACCTGCTGCTGAGAGAAAACTGGTAAGGATGGTCAAGAGTCAACCAAAAACACCAAAAAGCAAGTCTTCAGTTAATCAGAAGCTGCTGGAAGACAGCTGTCAGTGTCCACAGTCAACTGTGTTTTACATCAACATGGGCTGAGAGGCTGCTGTGCAAGAAGAAGCCCTTGATCTAGACGAAGAAAAAACCTTCTGGAGGAAAACTCTGTGGTCATATAAAACAAAACTGAGTTGTTTGGTCACAATGAGCAGCAATGTGTTTGGAGGAGAGAAGGTGAGGCCTTTAACCCCAAGAGCACCAGACCTGCTGTCCAGCATAGTGCTGGTAGTATTCTACTGTGGGGCTGTTTGCTGCCAGTGGATCTTCTGCTCTAAAGGAAGTAAATGGAATAATGAAGAAGGAGGATTATCTCCAAATTCTTCAGGAAAACCTAAAATCATCAGCCAGAAGATTGGGTCTTAGTGTTCCAGCAGGACAGTGATCCCAAACAAACATCAGAAGTGTTAATGGAATAGCTAAATCAGGCTAGAATTGAGGTTTTGGAATGGCCTTTCCAAAGTCCTGACTTGAACCTCATCGAGAACATGGAGACTGTGCTCAAGAAACAAAACTGCCAGGAAGCTAAAAAAATGTGTTGAACTTCACTGATTCTGTCAAGCAGGAGTGGTTAAAAATTCAGCCAGAGGACGACCAGAAGCTTGTAGATGGATATCAAAAGTGCATGATTAAGGTGAAAATGGCCAAATATTAGAACTACTGTATGTATATATTTTCTTGATCCAGCAGATTTGGTCATTTTTTCATAATAAATTCATTATTGAACTAAAGTTCATGAACATTTTTGTGACAAAGTACTTTGTGTTCCACTTATTCATCACAGAAGAGTGGTAGAATCGTTGGAACTAAAAACTGCCAAGATATACATGTTCTTCAGAAATGTGTGTAAACGTTTGACTGCGACTATATAGCCGATAATATGTAGCCAAATTGCTTTCATTGACTTTACAAGAGGAGCATTTGTTTGCACCTTGGTAACTTTGCGATCTGCCAATAAAGACAGAGATGAAATGCTTTTAACAGTTGGAGAGGAAAGCAAACATGATTGGAATTTGCAAAACATGCGTCACTAAGGTTCAGAGAGGAGGTAAAAAGTCTTCAACCAATCTTATTAGAGCTATGGAATATGAAATCAATAATCTCTGATCACTACATCTGAGCCTTTCTTGCCTTCAGCTCTGCATAAAGATTATAAGCTTCTTTTTAAAATATGAATATGTAAAAATATTGGTTATCTTATTGCTATTGGCCATTAGAGGCTGGTAATTATTGGTTATAACTATTGGTAAAAAAAAAAAAAAAAAAATCCAGATTGTGCATCCCTAGTTGAGACTATGTCAGAGTGAGGTTGGTGTGGGTGTATTGGATTGCTTTATTTTGAAAGGTGTTTGTTTATTTTGCCTAAACAATGTTTGTAGATGGGGTGGATGATTTATTGGTGAATGTAGGCTAAGAGCCCAGATAAACTAGACATCAATGAACTAGCAGTAACTAGCTCAATGCTTTAGTGCATAGATACAGAGCGCAAACAGTATACCTACCCAGTCCAATGAGAATTGACAAAAAAGTTTTCTAGGTTTACTTCCAGAGTATGCCCACGGAAATACTGCCCTTGGAGCTCAACCCATGCACTTTACCTTACAATGACATCACAGATTTTTAATCTATTTTTCTGAGGATGAGGTGTACAAATGTGAAATCTCAATGAGTCACAATGTTCTAATTTAAAGAATTATAATTGACCGTCGTTTCATTTCGTGGCGTCAACAGTTTTACGGAAGAATGGTGGTCTATGGGAAAATTATTTTTGGGCTGCAGGGATTTTTTTTTACTGCAGTACCGCAAGGGGCCACGAGGCAAAATCAGAAGCAATGCACCACCATACCCATTCCTTTGTTATGATAGAATGGAATAACATGCATGATAAAATGTAGTAAATGGCACTGGCAAGTAGGCTGAGGAGGACAGTAAGGGCAATCTGCCGTGTGTGGTTGAATTCATGGATATTACAGCAACAGGCTCAAGGGGTGTTCCCTTCAGTTTTTCTG
This sequence comes from Diplodus puntazzo, assembly GCA_963678695.2. Classification (NCBI taxonomy): domain Eukaryota; kingdom Metazoa; phylum Chordata; class Actinopteri; order Spariformes; family Sparidae; genus Diplodus; species Diplodus puntazzo. The sequence goes on from OZ023159.1 coordinate 2,893,008, forward strand.
TTTCTCTTCTTGTGTACTGAATAACTTAGCTGAACTGCCAATCATAGTGATTTCTTTCACGTGTGCTCAGTTGGCCAAAAAGACACTGACAAGGGCTGACTAGTGTCAATACACCACTACAGATGGACCACAGATGCTCACTGTCGGCCAGTTCATTGGCCGATGCCTACTGTGTCAGGGCCCTTGCAGTTGCAATGTGATAAAAAATAATCACTGATACCTTCACAACTTTCATGTGTCAGTACACAGGCTCCTCCATCCTGTTTCTGTCATTGCATGTGTTATTCTCTGTCTTTTGTTAGAGTGGAGGATAAACGGCTTGTCCTGCAGCTCCCAGTTAGCACAGTTTCAGGACTTCCTCCTTAGAGCCAATAAGTACAACTGTCTGAAAATGGTGGGTGATGGAGAAGCAACAGACAGGAAGCTCGTACTGGTGGAGGTATGTACTACACCTTCAGCTGAAACTGTAGTCCCAGTGTTGACCCCATTATTTACAAATTATATAACTATTATATTCAGTAGCCCCGTACAATGGTAAAGAAGATTGTCATGATGTAAACTGTGCAGCTCTGTTCATCTCTTTTGTATGATTAGGCTTATAATGATAAATTAATACATATTTCATTTGACCTCAGTAACATACAGTAACATTTATTCAACACATTGGTGTTGTGCCTCAAAAAATGTTCTCATTAATATTTCAATATATTATTTAATTACCTGTTTATCATCTAGTAATTCCCATATCACTGCTGTGATATGATATCAATAACAACCATAGATCAGATGTCTAATCAGAAAAATACTGGAAATCAAATTAAAAAGATTGCTGTCCTTTCCCTGAACTAGAGAATTCGTTTTTTTTGCTAAAGTACTTGACTTCAACTTGAAATGGTTATGACATGAAACCATTTCGTCACACTCTGTGTTGAAATAGATATTAACCTTGCATTACCAGCAGCAGCAATGCAGAAATTGAATTTAACATGGGGGTAGTGGCCCTGTTTTGGCGACACAAACCTACTGCTATGTTTAATGACATCCTGTCATGAGGAAATGGCTGGCCCAAGCATTGTTTGGGCTGTTTTGAGTAGTTATTGTAATAGCCTGCAGGTGGAGGAAGGTATTGTTGTTTTGCAATGCGAGAAAAATATAATTACAAAAGAAACCAAAATATTTTGTGATCAATTATCTGTTCCAATGATAAACATGATTGCATGTTACTTCTCCAGATCTGGAGCTCTGAGCTGTTTTGGGAATCCTGTTAAGTTACTGCCGGTGAAAACCCAATGTTTGCTGATTCGCTGCTTCAAAAATAAAAGCTTTTAAATAAGTAAAGGGGGACTTTTACCTGTTAAGGATTTATTGGAAAATGTGTCTGGACCAACTCTGCTGGAAAACCTCGTAATGATTTTGACTTTTAATCTATACACTGTTTCTCATACATTTTTATGAGACTATGGTGGGATGACCTCAGACCTCAGAAATCTTGCACAGTTTAAAGTTAAATGCATCAATCTGGTTATCTTGGAGGGCACAATTTACATTAAAAAAAAAGTTCTAATATTTTACTCTTATGTCATTGTATTTGTCACATTTTAAAAGGAAGTGCATCTCAATCTCTACCTTACCTGTCATGCAGTGACTACAGACTCTTTGTTGCTAGCTAGGACTTCTTCTGCCATCTGTTCTCTATGGCTAAACTGTGGTGACCACATGGATGTTTGATTACATCTTTAGCGTGTCTGATCGGTTGGTAACATGAGTGGATCGGTGGTAACATGAGTTAAGCTATTAGAACGTCTCTTCTTTATAACTGCTCTTGCTTATATTTTGCAGGGTGAGTGGTAGATGCGTCTGTAGAGTACAGGTTGCAAATTAACACTTGTGAACCCTACTACACCTGTTGCTGTGTGGTCCATGTGTATATAGCCCGTCCACTTTGTTTGGATGGCAAGTTCTCCAGTTCCAATCCCGAAGATCATCAGTGAAATGCATTAGGGCATTGAGGAAATTCATTTCAGTGTGATTGATTTCACCTGTGTGAATATAAACACTTTTTTTAGTAACAATGATTTCATCCCTGCCGTGCTGCTTTGTTTAGATACACTTAAGTTAACACTTGATGATCACTGGTCCCTTCTCAGGATTTCCCAAACCAATTCTACAGGCAGCCTGGCAGCCTGCATGATATCCTGAGGTGAGATCACAAGCTTTCACACTACATTTCCTATCATACTTTTACTAAGGAAAACAGGATAAGTTGCTATCATGACAAACGGCTCTGAAACCACTATGTAAAACTGATCAATACAGCACTGCTGGTTTAATGTAGCAACTTTCAGTCTCTCCATTTCTGTAAAATAAAGGAGGTCTTGGAGCCCAGCATCAGTATTTGATGATAGTCATTCTATAATTTATTGCTGAGTTTGATTATTATATGTACAGTGCCTATAAAAAGTATTCACCCCCTTAGATGTTTTCCCATTTTAGTGCTTTTATAAATGGAATCATAGTCAATATAATGTGGCTTTTTTGGGAACAAATTTACAAAAAAAAAACTCTTAAATGTCAAAGTGAAAACAGATTTATACGGAGTCATGTCAATTAATGAAAATTGTATAATGTAAAATAAGTGATTGCATAAGTATTCATCCCCTTTAATAGGGGTGGAAATTTCTTGGCACCTCACGATTCGATTCTGAGGTCAATGATTTGATTCTAAACCGATTATCGATGCATCTCAATGCAACAATTTTTGTGTGTACATTTCCATGCATGATTTAAAGAAATAATAATAATTAAATCTGAGTTTGCTACACAGTTTTCTAATAACTTCCTACTTTTGTTATGATCATTAAAAAAATCAACAGATTAATTACCTTCTCTAATATTTTATTAAAGAAAAGGCTTTTCTTTGTCACAAATAGGTATGACTTTTTATAAACACAGAATCCTGTTACAGGCAATGAGTATATCCCTGAGAGAAAAACAGTATGCTGTAGCCTATATAAAAATAAAAAAAGCTTTCAATGCAATAACCAATGCAGCTTGCATTTCAACACATTATGGACCTATGTATCAGCTCTCGTACTAAAACATGGCTACTTACCTACTCGTTTTCATCAAAGTGTCCAAAACTTCTTTTTTAGTTTCACTGCAGAGCGTCAGTATGGCTGTGCCAGTGAAGTAACGCCGAGATGGTATTTTGTATCTTGGCTCTAGAGTGAACACCATCGTCTGAAAACCCACATTCTCCACAACTGCAATATGCAATGCAATAAAACTTGCAGGTGAACTGAATGTTGCAGCGGGCGAACTAATTTCAGTTTTAAAATTCCAATGATTAACGGAAGAATCTAACATTTTTCCTACCCTTTAAAGTGACTGACCTAATTCAACAGAGGACCAGCCAATTGGTGCAAGAAGTCTCACAGTTAGTGAAATGGAGATGACCTGAGTGCAGTGAATGTGTCTCTAGTGATTGTAGTATAAAGACACCTGTGTCTGAAGGTCCAGTCACTGGTTAATCAGAACTCTTGGCTAAAACGTCACTATCGCGACAAAAGCACACTCCAAGACAGTATTACCAAGTAAACATCAAGGGATGGATACAACAACATTTCCAAGTCACTGAACATCCCCTCCAGTTCACTTAGAACCATCATAAGAAATGAAAGGAATATGGCACATGTGTAAATCTGCAGGCCGCCCTCACAAACTCAGTGATGGTGCAAGAAGGGGACCAGTGAGGGAGGCCACCAAGACACCTATGACTACTCTGAAGAGTTATAAGCTTCAGCAGCTGAGAGTGGCAAGGAGAAAGTTACTGTTGAAGAAAGCTCATTAAATCTCTACTATAGTTCACCCAAAGAGATGTGGAAGACTTCAAGGTCACCTGGAAGAAGGTTCTTTGGTCTGATGAGACCAAAATAGAGCTTTCTGGCCATCAAAACGCTATGTTTGGCAGACACCAAACACTGCACATCACCACAAACACACCATCCCCACTGTGAAGCATGGTGATGGCAGCATCATGCTGTGGGTAGGCTTCTCAGCAGCAGGTCCTGGAAGGCTTGTAAAGGTAGAGGGTAAAATAAATGTAGCAAAATATAGAGAAATCCTGGAGGAAAGCCTGGGACAGAAATGGTTTAAAGACAACAAGGTGAACTTTCTGGAGTGGCTTAGTCAAAGCCCAGACCTCAATCCAATACAGAATCTGTGGCTAAACTTGAAAGGGCTGTTCACCCCTGATCCCTGTGCGACCTGACAGAGCTTGAGCAGTTTTCCAAGAAGAATGGAGTAAAAGTGCAGTATCCAGATGTGCAGGCCTGATTGAGACCTGTCCACACAGACTCGGTGCTGTGATTGCTGCCAAAGGTGCATCTACTAAATACTGACTTGAAGAGGGTGAATACTTATGCAATCACTTATTTTACATTGCATATTTTTTCATATTTGACATTGCTTTGTAAAAATCTGTTTTCACTGTGATATTAAAGATATTACATTTTAAGGGGGGGTTTACCCCTTTTTTTTTTTTTATAGGTATTGTATCTATTCTGTACCGTCTGTGTATTTCCCTACTCCATGAGATTGTGTCCTGCTGCGTGTCTTCCAGGCGCTTTGTGAAAACCAGTCGATGTCCTCTGGTGTTCATAGTGTCAGACAGTCTGCGTAGAGACAGCGGCTCGGGTTTTCTTTTCCCCAAAGAGATCCAAGATGAGCTGGACATCAACAGCATCAGGTTACAAGCAATGCACACTCCTGATTATGACAGGGATGTTAGACCTTTATGGCAATCCCAATCAGACCCCACAGACCCATGTTCAATACAGTTCAGTACCTACTGTGGACTTATAAGAGAAAATCATTCCCAGACATTTCTGGCCATATTTACTTTGGTTGGACAGTAATTCTGTATTTAGAAATAGTTACAGTGTCCCTTTTATTACCATCATAAAAAAAGGCCAGATTTGGTCTGGATGCAGCCTAACACGTTTTATGCTTCCTTTTATCTCATCAACAAATAATAAGCTGTAAAGTCTTCTCCTCTTCCAGAGGACTAGCAAGTGTCAGTATCTACAGTGGATGTAAGAAAAATCCTACTAAGAGTAATTTGAAAAGGCTGCCAGTCTAGATAATAAGCTTGGCTGTGTTCTATAAAACAAGTGGCAATCAGGCAGCTGATATTATCACTGACATTTTTAACAACTCACTCTCACAGGAGACTTATCCAACCTGTTTCAAGACAGCCATCATCCTTGTACCGTAAAGTCTATGGTGTCTTAATGACTACTCTGTGGCACACAACCCTATGTTGATGAAGTGTTTGGAGAACTAGATCCCCAGCACATCGAAGACCTAAACACATGAAGACATGATTGTTGGTAAACACCACAGAGTCTGCACAGAGACCAAAGGTTACCACAAGACAGCACCCAACCCAGCCAGGGTCTGCTGCCCTCACTCAGACACCTTCTGGGAAAAGATACAGAAGTATCCATTGCCATACCACACGACTATGGATCAGCTTCTTTGCTCACGCTGTGAGACTCCTGAACTCTTTGTCTGCACTGCACTTTATAAAATAGTTTGACTTGTTCTTCGTTTTTCTTATGTAGCATAAAATGACTTAAACTCAGTTTTGTTTTACAACCCTAATGTTGCAAAATTACTTATAAATCAACCTTTAATGGGTCACCATGCAGGCCTTCATAGCACTAGTTATTTCATTGCCACTTAATGCTTCGGCCTGAATTTGTTTATGCTGATATGATTAGTGTCTAAGAGGATAGATGATTTGAAAACCAGCCTTTATTTGAGAATTCTAGGTAATCACATGCAGATTAACAGGATATTGAATAAAACTGTTCATCTTCTAGATCAAAGGGTGCCTCTGGATTCCTCTGAACATTGTTTTGTGTTTTGTCTGTTTCCAGTTTTAATCCAGTGGCTCCAACCACAATGATGAAGGTCCTGAGTCGAATTTCAACTTTGGAGGCAGGAAAGGTGAAAGGAAGCCTTGCAATTGTCAACACACTTTGGTATGAGTATTTTCGTGTTTTTTAAGATATATTTTCTCCATAATTCTAAGCAGAGCTGTAGGATGATGCGCATCTCAGACCAGGCATTGTTGGAAACACTGTGCTCAGGAAGCTCAGGAGATATTCGCAGTGCTGTCAACAGCCTCCAGTTTTCCACACTCACAGGTCAGGAGTAAATCACACTACATTGCACCACATCAGACCACAGGGGTAACTGGAATGAAAGTTGCCATAAATCCCTTTTGATTTTTAATGACCCCATGGCCCTCCAGACATATCATTGGAAAAGGGGCTTTGGAGGATGAAGACGGACAAGCCTGTGACTTCACTGGGTAGAGCTGTTTCCAGAAAAAAACAGAGTAAGAAGTCCAAAGAGACAAAAGAGCAGGACGAGGAGCAGGCTATTGGAGGGAAAGATGCTTCTCTCTTTCTGTTCAGAGCACTGGGGAAGATCCTGCATTGCAAACGTGAGTTGTATCTCTTAGGTTGCATATAATGGAATGGAAAGACTCAAGTATTGTCTGTGTATCTGAAACCTTATATGTTACTGGCAGGTGTGAAGGTCCTATCGAAATGCAAGGAATTGTAATCCTTAACTGAAATGAATAGTTTTTTGGAGGTGCTCAAAAACTCACATCACTTTGCACAGGCGTCAAAATTGGTGAACATGTATATGGTTCTTGTGCATGGGTGTGGCTAAGTAGCTCAAAAGCCCCCCATATAAAACTTCTATGAATTAAATGCTTGTTTGTCTTCCTGCACACAGGATAAGTGTCGGGGAGTGCAGCTGCAGACAACCAATCAGCTAGCTGTGTCCACTGTTTTTTAAGTGTTTTTCTTTTCCTTTAGATGTGCTGCGCAGTGCATTTGATTTTGATTGTAATGAAACTGAAAGACTCAATTTGATAGATTTCGATTCGTGACACCCCTAGTTACCACAATAATAATAAGTAACAACATTGACTTGTATCACAATCTGAAGATAATGAATATGAAATGCCGAAGACCAGAAACAAGACTATGTAAAGAGCTATGCAATCCAGATTAATGAAGGAAGACATAAATGGAAAACGGTTACCACAAACCATATTTAAAGAATGCTGTCACTATGTACATAAATTCTCATTGTATATGTGGAAGAATAACAAGAGAATAAGTCTAGGCTTGAATATGTCCAAAATGCTGTACAAAAAGAAATTGCTCTATGCAAACAGTGCTTAAACTACCCAGGTAATGGAATCTTTTGGGCAGTTTTTTTGCCATTTAAAGGTGTACTTAAACTCGTCCTAGAAGATTAATCCACCTCAAATTTAGTCAGTGTATATAAAAGACCCTAATGATGAAAATGTTCAAACTTATAGTTTTCATTGAATGATGGTGCAGTGCGTTTTAATATTTCATACTGAAACAAGAAGTTGTTGTAACTCATCTGTATATTGTTAAATTTGCCTCAAACTTTGAGAACATCCTGAAGACATCTACATGCCAATATTCAGTTTTGTTAAGCGTCAACTACTAGCAACAGGAATTGACATGTTTGATACTTTTGTATTTTTCATAGCTGATTAGGTCCTCCTCAGATCAGAGTTGCACTGTGGCCTTGAACAAAACATGACAATACTTGAGTAATTTCAAGCGACACAGATGCCAGCACTTGCATGCTTAGTTCTTTGTCATCAACAGGAAGGAGTGATGAAGGTGATCATGCCGCTGAGTGTGGCCCTGGAGCTGGTCTACCATCTCACCTGTCTCATCATCACAGAGAAGAATTACAATTAAACCCGGAGGTACAGATTTGCTTTCTGCAGCTCTAACGTGTAACAACATGCCTGAATGTCCTTTTAGGCTTTGGGAACAATTGGAACTCATCCGTCTGTTTCTTCTAGTTGGTTGTTGAGCGTTCGCACATATCTGGAGAATTCTTCAACCTGTACCTCCAGCAAAATTACTTGGACTTCTTCTCTGAGGTGGAGGATGTGGACCGAGCCAGCGAGTATCTGTCTGATGCTGACCTCCTTACTGCTGATTGGACTGTCAGTCTTTCCCTAGACATGAATAACAAATAGGAATGTTTTGATGAGTGAATCTGGACCAAAGTGTTCCTGTTGTTTGCATACATACTATTGCATACTTATTTAAGGAGCCGTTTTCATATGATTGTAGCACACCACCAGCTTCATGCCCATACATGCTAAAGCTTATCAGACCGCAGCACATTGGTTTGTAATACAGTGAGAAAGAATGTTACACCTCTGGAAACACACCTTACAACTCTTCCTGTGATGTACGTAGTACTATGATGGGGAATTACAAGTAGTAGCTAGTAGAGAGTGAGAACTTGAATGTATTAGTTTATTATTATTATTGATATGTTGCCCATGTATTTCCAATACAGCCCATGTTGTATTGACTTGTAACAGTAATCTTTCGGGTCTATATAATGGGCTGTGCTGTGCTGTTCTCAGAGCCGCAGCACCATGGGGGATTATGGATCTTCAATCGCCACCAGGGGGCTCCTTCACTCCAACTCGCGACAAGTGTCAGTTGGCTTTAGACCACTGCACAAACCCAACTGGCTTCTGGTCAACAAGAATGTAAGTGGATTAAGGTTTAACAATGTTTTAAACGCGATGCCTGGAATAACAGCACTTTTCCGTTCTGTGTTCAGGAAACATGTAAGCAACCTATAAATGACAACTGACAAACAATCATTGTCGTTTTCGGGTCAAAATTATTTTCAATGGCATGCTAGGGGCACTCTTAAGATAGCATCAAAAGCGCTATTTTTAAAACACTAAGAAGGTTCGACACAACATGAAACTGTGCCCGTAGTATCACCAGGGTCTCTACACATGACCATGAGCATTGAGAACATTGTTTGTGTACACAGTTACTAAAAAGAAAGTTTTTGAACAACTTACATTAGCAGTTGCTTGTTCCACTAGCCGCCGCCCTGCCAGCCGAGGAGTGTCGTTTTCCTAATGTGACATAACATGTATGAGTGACTATGTCACTGTAATGAGACTGATTTTGTTTTCGTCAGCACCGGGAGAACTGCCTGGCTGCCCAGTTCCTATTCAGAAGCTTCTGCCTGACTCCAGTCAGCCTGCAGACTGAACTGCTGCCGTACCTGGCAAAGCTCAACAACCCTATGAGGAACCAAGGTGAGAGAGACTTACACATATATATGTATGTAATCAGTTTATATATATATATATATCTATATATATCTATATATCTATATATATATATATATATATATATATATATATAATCTTCTGTAACCCCCCCCCCAAAAAAAAAACACAAACGAAAAGTACCTGGTGTTATTTTACTGCTTCATCTTCAAGATGGCGTTGTTGTAGTTATGCACAGAGCCACACACACAGCTCATACACACACACTCACACACACACTATCGGACGTCACTTTTCATACTTTATGAACAATCATTTAACAAGTGTGTGGAAACAAAATGCAACCAGTTCAACGAGATGCACGACTAGCAAAACCAGCAATAAAAAAACAGTTCCACTCACCGAGCCTGTAAGCCAAGTGTTTCGTTCCCAGCTGCCTGAAAGTGGCGCACATAGCCCGCTTTTGGAGGTTGATTGAGCTTGAGGTGTTCGGGCATTGGGCGGCCTTTTTTAACAAAGTCCATCTTTTCATTAAACGGTCGTCTTGAAAAGGGCACTGACAATAAATCCGCGATAATATCATCTCCACCTGCTGTATCAATAAGATCTCCACCTGTTGCCATTTTCAACGTCGGCTATCAATCACAACTCGCCAGTTAAGCTAGGTCTCGCGTCATTGAGCCAGCGGGCCTTCTAGAATACCCTGGAGCTGTAGAAAGTCTTAAAGAATACGCCCACTGGCTACAAATCCAAATATGATTGGTTGATCAAATTGTCAATCCAAATGTACTCTCTCATTACGTTTAATGGCCAGGGCCTTCGATAAGGGAAACAAAATACTCTGGATGGAGGATATTCTGCCCAGAGACACATAGAAAATATCTGATTGGTTGAATTTTTTTTATTTATAAAATTAATAAGATACGTTTCTTTTTCATCAGAGGATTTTAGGGCCTTCTCTGAATACCTTGAAGGCCCTGAGGATTCGCCACGGATATATATATATATATATATATATATATATATATATATATATATATATATATATATATATATATATATATATATATATATATATATATATATATATATATATATATGGGGAGAGAGAGAGAGAGAGAGAGAGAGAGAGGGAGAGAGAGAGGAGAATCTTGAGAATTTTACATCCTTCCATCAATCAGTCAATCATGTCAAGTAAAAATCTGATTCTGTCGTCTTATTCAAGTACATTTTTCATTACTTCAATTTGTATTTTAGGAAAGCATGGCTAGACAGAGATTGTCAGTTGAGGAGCAAAGGAGAAAAAACAGAGAGTACCAACGAAAGAGAAGAGAAAAAATAAACAGTGACCTAGAAAGCAAACATGCTATGCAAGAGAAGGAAAGACAAAGGTGGAAGAAGAGAGTTAAAGACAAAAAAGTAATACAAATAGACGAGATGGGAGACAGGGCAAAGAGGAATTGCAGAAAGTATTGGAGAGAGGCACAGAAAAGGTCCAGACAGAAAAGATCCAATGAAGATGCAGTGCTGGAGGCACACACCCCTCCAGATAGTCCGCAAGATCAGCATATTCAAGAATACAATGCCAGACACAGCAGACAGTCTCTCAGACAGGAAAGGGAGAGAAGTAAAACGAGAAAAAGGCATTCAAGAGAAATTAAAACTTTAAAAGAGAAGATTAAAAAGGTAACAAAGCAACGAAACAAACTGAGAAAAAAAATATGGCGAAGAGGAAAGGCCACAAATAAAACACCACTTGACTCCCCAGGCACAGAAACAAAGAAGATGCTATCAGGAAGCAAAATTAGGAATCCAAAAATCAAGAAAGCCCTTCTATTCCACAACATCCTCAGAAGAGAGCTGAAGAAGAACAAACAAGCTCCTGGGCCACGACGTCAGGAGCCAGCACTAAGTGTGTCATCAGGCAAGATTCTCAAAAAGTATCGTCTCCTTCACCAAATACACCAGTTTGGGATAACCTACAAGTTAATGAGAGGAAAGAAACAGACAAACAAAAAGCCAACATTCCTAAAGGGTATAACAGAGACTGTTAAGGATTTCTTCCTGAGCTCTGCACGTGTGACTACTGATAAGACTGACACCATCACTAGGAATAAGATGAAGCACCAGAGAATGATCATGTCAGACTCCATGATCAACCTCCATACTGATTTCCTCATTAGGAACCCCACCGTCAAGCTGAGCTATTCTTCTTTCTGTACTCTGAAGCCATTCTATATTACAGCACCAAAAGCATCTGATCGGAAGACATGTCTGTGTCAAAAGCATGAAAATGCATACTTAATGCTTGAGGTCCTTAGAACGTCTGGTGTTGTGAAGTCAAACAAACTGGATGACAGTTTTCAATTAGTTTGTTGCTCTCCAGCAAGTGAGGCCTGCCTTCTTCGCACCTGCTCACGATGTCTAAACAAAGGTACAGTTACAACCCAAGAGCAAGACAAAATCCATGTTCAGTGGAAGCAGTGGGAAAGAGTTCGAGAAGACACAGTCAATGGAATCCACATCAACACTAAACTCGTCCAACACAGTGGCAGTCTTTCAGAGCTCATCAAACTCTATGAGCAAATACTCAGAAATGAAACCACAACACATGTGTCTTCAGTGCAAAACCAGTCAAAAGCATACAGAAACACAATTGAGACCTGTGATGAAAGTACAGCAATTGTTCACGTTGACTTTTCAGAATCCTGGAGATGCAAGTATCAATCTGAAGTTCAGGCCTGCCATTTTGGACAAAATCTGCCACAGATAACGCTACATACCGGAATGTATTACATTAAGGGTGGAAAGGCAGGGTTTTGCACACTTTCTGAGTCAAAGAGACAGGATGCTGCGGCAATCTGGACACACATGGATCCAGTCCTAAAAGATATCAAAACGAGATATTCACAGGTTACCACTGTGCACTTTTGGTCTGATGGTCCAAGTAAACAGTATAAAAACAAGAAGAATTTTTTTCTTCTGGCTTGTATCCCCCCTACACTGGGGTTTGAAAAAGCAACATGGAACTTCTTCCCCACTTCCCATGGTAAGGGCGCACCTGACGGCATTGGCGGAACAGTGAAAAGAACAGCTGACAACCTGGTCCTGAGAGGAAATGATGTGACAGATGGTCACACATTCTTTGAAAAGGTCTCAAACAGTCTGAAGGGCATTCAGCTGTACCACATTGCAGAAGGAGAAATGCAAAGATATGATACGCTTCTCATGCGTCCTCTCAAACAGGTTCCCTCAACAAGACAAATACACCAGGTCATCCCACATGAGAACAGGATACACCACAGACAACTATCCTGCTTTTGCAGCAAGATGTTGGTTTGCCAGTGCTTCTGCCCAGCTACCTTCTATTTCCATGGCCACCCAGAGGAACAGCAGAGTGATACAAGGAGGGCAGGGAAGAAAAGACCTTTGGCCATGTTGTGGGAGGAGATGGAAAAAGAGATGGGAGGGGAGATGGAAGAGGATATGGAAATGGAAGATGTGATGGAGGAGGAGTTGGATGAGGAGCCTCTGAAGGGTCCTGAGGGTACTGTGACAGTAACGACTGTTAGCAGCCTTGATAATGGAGACTGGCTAGCAGTAGTATATGATGACCACTGGTGGCTAACCAAGACCATTGCTGTGGATACTGAGCATCAAGATGTGAAAGTGGAATTTCTGCATCCCCATGGTCCAACAGCAAAGTATAAGCCGAAGCTTCTCACAAAGGATGTCTGTTTCTGCCCAGTTGAAGACATCATAGTGAAACTAATGGGAAATGCATCACCAGTCCAATTAAGAAAACGAGAGATCTACAGCATAGCCCCTGATGTGATGGACTTCATAGAGCGTGAGCATGTCCGACGCCTGTTGCTCAAGGCATAAGC
>OZ023159.1:2918578-2926078 GCA_963678695.2 Diplodus puntazzo
TCTGTTACTGCGGTAACTGACTCTGTGAACCTAACCTGCTCACTGCAGGTTTACCTGAAGAAACCCTGAGTCTGACGGAGCTGTCTGACAGCAGCTGTCCTTTCCTTCTCAGTCCGATCATGTTGAAGCAGAAATAATTCACATAGTTTTACACCAGGAGGAGAATTTAGATTCATTTAGATGAGCTCTCACTCCCTGACGAGGACTGAACCGAACAGCAGACGTTTCTCAGTCCGTCATTTATATTCTCCGGCTGCACAGCTAATATCAGGCTACATGTCATCGCTGACGTGCTCTCAGATCTGAACAGTCCTATTTGTTTTTTTTTAATCACTTCGCAGGTTAATCAATCACCTTCCAGCAGCCAGAAAAAGAGAAATAACTCACATTTAATTTGGCTTTCTTTGTTTCCCACAGATAACTACAAAAGTAACCATCAGTTCAGCCTATTGTATTTTTTTCCAACAACGTAATTTCAAAGTCCGTGTTTCTAGTTTGCTGCCGCATTGAGTATAAGATGAAATGACTTCTAGTTCAATCTGTAGACAGTAAGTGTGTGTCTGCCTCTAATGTTGGGTCCTGGGGGTGAGTGACGCCCTCAGCCTCTGGTCACCCGGCAACCTGACTCGGGACCAGCTCCTCTGGTCACCCGGCGACCTGACTCGGGACCAGCTCCTCTGGTCACCCGGCGACCTGACTCGGGACCAGCTCCTCTGGTCACCCGGCGACCTGACTCAGGACCAGCTCCTCTGGTCACCCAGCGACCTGACTCAGGACCAGCTCCTCTGGTCACCCAGCGACCTGACTCAGGACCAGCTCCTCTGGTCACCCAGCGACCTGACTCAGGACCAGCTCCTCTGGTCACCCAGCGACCTGACTCAGGACCAGCTCCTCTGCCTCTGTCGGACGTGGTGGAGGTGGAGGTGAGCACCACTTCATGTTCAACTACTCAGCAGGATGTTAGGACACAGATGTGTGTTAAACAGCATCTGTTGTGGTAAAAGCTACTACAAGTTAAAATATCCACTGAATAAACTTTTACTTCGTTTAATATGTGAAATAAAACCAAAGTGAGGAGCCATCGTGAGACTGGTTTTATATTTCAATTTCAGCCGATTTAAATTCAATAAAAAGCCTAAAATAAAATAAAACATTGAACGACATTCAACCACTTCCTCAAAGGCTAATATAAAAGAAAGTGATGTTAAATTCAAAATGAAAAGACGACCGCATCTAAAACTCTGTCAGTGATTTTTATTATGGCCACAGCCGTGCTACTTTTTCCCCCCAGAAAATGTCTGCTTCCTGTTTTCTCCGCTGTTGTCATGGTGAATCAGTGTATCGGAGCTCAATTGATGATGGCTTTTTACTACTCGTCAGGCACGAGCTCAACTCGGAGTTTAACATACTCAGAGTCGACTTACCTAACTCAGATCAGCTGTTCTGGAATTGAAAACTCAGAGTTTCACTTCACAGGGTAAGTCAACTCAGAGTTCAGGGTTAGGCTCAGGGTTTGTTGAACCTCCTTTCTGGAATAGCCCTCTGGCCTGTTATCATCATCAACACTGTCAACAACGGTGTTTTTGGCCACTAGTGTTGTTACCTTTCCCTCCAGACTCGCCTTGCTGCAGCTCACCTCTGCTAGTTTGTGTGTGAGAGGCTGCTGTGTGCGTGTGTTGTTTGTGTGTAAACTGAACACTGCCTCTGATTGGCTTACGAACTCTCACTCTACCTTAGAGAGCCAATCATCATCACTTATGCGGTTGTCTCGCCCCTCCCTCCTCCCTCACCAAAGCTGCAGCTTCTGTGGCTGAGAGCCGAGTCGGATGACAACAGCTTCAATTAGAAGCTTCAGTTTGTAACGCAACACATTTAATTGTCAGTAACGGTAACGGCGTTGTAACGATGGAAATAGTAATTAGTTAGATTAACCGTTACTGAAAAAAAGTAACTGTCAGAAAAATGTGCGCTCTAGTAACACAGTTTTTCTTAACCTTCAGAGAGAAAGAA
Organism: Diplodus puntazzo; assembly: GCA_963678695.2. Taxonomy (NCBI): domain Eukaryota; kingdom Metazoa; phylum Chordata; class Actinopteri; order Spariformes; family Sparidae; genus Diplodus; species Diplodus puntazzo. Next base: position 2,920,589 of record OZ023159.1, read on the forward strand.
TCACCAAAGAGAGTTCCTTTGATCAATAATCTTTTACTTGCAGCAAGGGGAGCAATCATACAAAGTAACAGGTCGTAAGGCTGCCTCTGCAGATCTCCGCCCTTCAATGTCTTGCAGTAGCTTTTATAACACTCTTCGCTGAAGGAAACGCCCACACTTGCACACACTTCTGCAAGTGTGGTTCATCTTAGGATTTGCATCCTGTTTCTTTAAGCATAAACACATTTCACATATAGTCACATTTAGATATGGAATTATACAAGAGTTTAACTTTTATTTTTCCATCATTTTCCCTCCTGTTTAAACTCTTTTTCATTTTTAATGCATTAAAGATAATATGTTAATACACAGCAGTTATCATCAGTCAGCGAGGATCAGCGCCACACTTCTCACATCAGGCAGGTCTGGCCTTTTCTCGATTTTCCCCATCTCCTTCATTTAGGTAGCGCCTCCTGATATATTTCAACCGACGATACCACCGAATGTCATTGGGCCAAATTGGCCAGTAAGGCATAGTGAACCAATAATGCCTTTTCTCTATTACATTACATACAGCTCGGAAGGCATGATGCACAGAGGGATACCTTTTTTTGTTAAGCAGTCATTAGTCATTTGAATACATTGACAGGGTGTTATTGCGATTATTGAGAGCAGAGCACGTCATGATTTAATAGCATAATCAAATATTTTCCGGTAAGGAGATCAGGCCAGCTGGTGGAACAATGGCATCCCCATCGTCCCCATACCAGCAATAGTGGATACAAGTTAGACAACACATCGTTACGCCAGAATCATGTTGGAATCGTTGTTCAAGTCTCACCCTCCTGTAGCACGGCAATTTATCATTTTGAACAGTTTCATGACCGGTGCATGTCATGCTGGGGGTCTCTACACAATGCTGTCCGCAAAGTCATCACCAGGAAGAGGTTTTATCAGCACAGCGTACTCCCCTGCATCCGCAAGGAGAGTTTTGGTGACAGAGCGGCTGATATATCTCTCCAACAAGCCCCTCAGCAGGGGAACGCAGCAGCAGAACGCCACACTCATTATCCCGATTCCTATAATGAGGGAGACTAGAACAGACTGAATCCAGTTACCGTATTTGCTAAATTGTTTCTCCCACCAATCAGTCCAATCGTTGACGCCAGAATTCTCAGCTAGTTCATCAGAGAGTGCAGTGAGGCTCTTTAGTGCTCTAGTGACACTTCCGTCTGGGGAAGTGTTTAAAGGGATGTAAGTGCAACGACTTGTACCAAAAATCTCACAAACTCTGCCCTTCTCGGCCAATAACATGTCTAAAGCGAGTCTGTTCTGCCATGCAGTTAAGGAAGTAGCGTGCAGCTGCTCTTTAAGACCTTTTACGGCATCTCGGGTGTAATTAGCAAAACGCTGTTGATTATAGAACAGATAATTAATTCATGCAGTGTTTTTGCTCGTTTCAATGATAGGGCCAAAAAAAGGTATAGCTGCAATCCACCCGGCAGAGATCTCTCCTCTCGCCTTGAACTCATTTGGAATGCCTCGAGGGACCCCGATAGAGTTGACACACACAGGATCATAGGCAGTAGGGGTATCAGGCATCTCTCTCCTCTGCCTGTGGTTTGTTGCATGTTTGGCCAATTCTGGGAGAAGCTGCACTCCGAAAGCCGTAAAAGGTTAAAAGATACTCACAAGAGCGCATTCTCCCTTCCAGTCTGCAGGCAGGTGTGCTCGCAGTTTCTTATCTCCACACAGCAGTGACGTGCGGTCAGGAGAGGCAGGGGAGGCAGAGCCTCACCTGTCATCATGGAAAAAATAAAATATATAATAAACAAATAAATTAAATTTTTATATTTATCAAATGGTGTGAACTATAAACTAGTTTTCCATTTAACTTAAACAGTGTGGATGTTTATTATTAAAAATCGCTGAATTTTCGCATTTCCGTTCAAATACGGGGAAGAGACGCACAGTGAGGCAGCAGCAAGCTGAGCCTCACCTTGGATTGCGCAATCCCTCACAAACTGTGCTCTGCCATGCAATGAGTAGTGCTGTCAGGCGATTAAAAAAATTAATCTAATTAATTACAGGATTTGTAATTAATTAATCTAATTAATCGCATTTTAATCTCATATCTGCTAAAGGTACCCAAATACAGAATTCGAATTCTAGGACATTACAAAAGTGTATTGCGTGACTAATCAATTGAATACACTAAGAAGAGAAGAACTTGCCGTTCAAAGGCCCGAGCAACGATGTGCTCGCCTCGCTCCCCTGAGTCGCGTCCATGTCTGTTGTCATCCTGCTTTGACTAGCGACTCGGGCTGATGGTCTGTTAACTGCACAGATCCCTCACTCAACTTAATACAGAGAAATGTCCCACAAAACAACGTTACAGAACCAAACTAAGGTAGCATAGTAACTGTAACTGTCTTTGGGAACAAGTTAAAAATACCACAGCTGTAAGTGGAGAAGCGTCCTTCCTCCCGCCCGTCCTACAGACTCCTCGTCACATTTCTGCCATGCAAAAACACTTTACCTCACCGAGTGTTTCTGATGAAAAAAAATCTCAGCGACGGTCAGCCCTCCGGACCGAGACTTCAGTGAACTTTACCCCGGAAGACAGTCTCCGTCGGTTTTGAGTGACAGGGGAGACACCGGGGAAACCCCTTGAAAACACACACACGTCATCATCATGACGTGTACCGTCACGTCTCTTTAGGAGCCGCAGCGGCGCTTTCTGTGTAAATTACGCAGCGGTTCGTCTTTACAGCAATGCTTCAGTCTGTGTGAACGAGGAGAATTGGCGAACGACGGCTGCGGTGTTAATGTGGTTACAGCTCATAGGGCTGATCTGGACTGGAAGTTGTGTTACGATTCTGCCTTCTCACAGAGCGAGACAGGTTCGTGGATCTGAGTGTCGCCATTTCAGCTTCGATTAGTTACAGCCCTACTGGCGACGCAGGTGGGAAGTGACGTGCCACTGCCAAGTAGCCTACGGGTCATTCAATGGGCCAAATTTAAAATGCTCGCGCATTAAATTGCCACTCAGAATCTCAGAATTAATTGCGTTAATTTTTATAACGCGTTAATTTGCAGTGTAATTAATTAATCTAATTAACGCGTTAAACTGACAGCCCTAGCAATGAGAGGGTGTCACTGTCTCTCTGTATATCGCCAATCAAATGTTTCAAACACTTTTAATATATGCACCCCCTTGACTTTCCATAGTTTAGCTGATGTCTATAATATATGTGTGTAACCTGTTTCGTGTGCTCGGAGATCTTACAACGGCAGTGAAGAGGCACTGGGTGAGGCAGGCAGTTCTCCTGCCTCAAGGTAGGGGGCACTCGTGAGCCCAGACATGCTTATGCTACTCCGCAGCTGCAGAGTAAGTGACAGCGAGCTAGCAACAATCTTAGAGTCCATGGTTACGAGCGAGTCAAGTGCAGTGATTTCCCCCCCTCTCACGCCGCCTGGATTTACAATGGAGGATTTTATATCCCAGATCAGACAATTTTCTAAACTGGATTTCCAGGCGAAAAAGGAGGTAATCAATAAAGGAAGACCAACACCGGAGCTAAAAGGTTTGCTTCAGACTACGGGACAGAAGATTACTCGCTCTTTTCAAACAGAGTGGTACACACAAAAAGACTGGCTGTGTGGATGTCCAGCGAGGAACTGCCTTTTCTGCTTTCCCGGTCTTCTTTTCTCAACCTGTGACAATGTCTGGATGGGATATTGTGACATGAAGAATTTGCAGAGAAGCTTCAGCAAACATGAGCAGTCTACCACTCACATTCAAAGCCAGATTGCGCTAAAAACCTTTGGGGTCTCCAGGATCGACTTGGCATTGGATGAACAGCGGAGACTGAACATCAGCATCCACAATGCTGAGGTAAAGGAGAATCGAGAGATTTTGAAAGATCTCATCAATGCCACCTGCTTCCTTGGCAGACAGCAGCTGGCATTTCGTGGAAATGATGAAGGTACAGGCTCTGCTAATCGTAGCAACTATGTTGAGCTCCTGTATGCTTTGGCTGAGAAAGATGACAGGCTAGCTAGACATTTGGAGACATCCACTGTATTTTCTGACTTGTCAAACAGAATACAGAATGATTTAATCCAAGCAGTCGGCGATGTCATTTTAAATGACATTAAAAAGGAGATCAGCCCCATTTGTTGCTGTAGAAGTAGACGAGACCACCGATGTCAGAAAGCTCAGATATCTGTCGTTTTGCGTTAGAAGGCTAAAACTGAAGCAGACTGCGAGGTGAAGGAGGCGTTTTTGGGCTTGACGACGTGAGTGCGGACAGACGCGCTCCTGCTATACAGGTGCTGGTCAACGAATTAGAATAATTTGAAATAGTGCAATCATTAAATTCTTTGAATGCATTTTTTGTGCAGAAAGCAAATCAGGTGTTCACCGCACCTGTCCTACTCGTTAGACTAATCACAGAACTCGTTACCTGTAAAAAATTTGCTCAGCTGAGCTTTCCAAAAGGCCCATTTAGGCCATTTAACTGTGACACTGTTGTTTTATTGAATTAGAATAATGGAGAAACCGTTTCATTGAATTAGAATAAATGCTCGAATTTTTGTTTTCTGTGAAGAGTGTTCACTGTGCAGTATAAAGTCAGGGTTGAGTAGAATTTCTAAGTTGTAAAATCAATCATGGGTAAGCAGCGCGACCTCTCAACCGGAATAGTGGCTCAAATTCAAGCCCTTCGCCAACAAGGCTTGACCCAAACTAAAATTGCTGAGCAGCTCGGCATCAGCCAGTCTTCCGTCTGCAAAGCTCTCAAGAAAAACTGCAGCAAGCGCACCAACTGTTCCGGCGTCCGAAAAACTTCTGCTCGCGACAACAAGCAGCTGAGAAAGATCGCAGTCAGCAACCGGTTCAAGTCCACTTCCGAGCTCACCGACTTGTGGAACAAGCAGACCGGCGCTGACGTCTCCAGATCAACCACTTACCGTCGTCTGCGCGAACTCGGCTTCAAATCTCGCGTTCCAGCAGTAAAACCGATGCTGAACAAGAAACAAATGGAGAAACGGCTGAAGTGGGCCAAAGAACACGTCGAGTGGACTGCTGAAGACTGGCAGAAAGTGGTCTTCAGTGACGAATCACGCTTCTGCATCTCCTTCGGTGACCAAGGTCCTCGTGTCTGGCGTCGTGGTGGCGAAACCTACAACCACGAGTGCATGAAAAGATCCGTCAAGTTTCCCCAGAGCGTTATGGTCTGGGGATGCATGTCCGCTCGAGGTGTAGGGAGACTCTGCTTCCTCAAGAAGACTGTCAATGCTGCCGTTTATCAAGATGTTCTGGAAACGTTCCTGATTCCGACTGTTGAGGAACAGTTCGGCGAAGAAGACTTCATATTTCAACAGGATCTTGCACCGGCTCATGCGGCAAAGTCGACCAAAGATTGGTTCACTAAAAAACAGCTTGAAGTTTTGGCATGGCCGGCCAACTCGCCTGACCTCAATGTCATTGAAAACCTTTGGGCCATC